>CATIWK010234300.1:0-11219 GCA_949634005.1 Mallotus japonicus
ATGTTTTGCATATTTTGGTCCTTCAGATTGTACGATAATGATAGATTAATATATAATTTTTTATTTCTTTTCGCACAACAATTGTAGTGGCCATATGGTTAAATTAGACTCTTAACTATATTCCCAAATTAAAACATTGGATTTTAAATTTTTGTTTTTATTATGGTGGAGAAATTTTTATTTTGAAAGTGGATTATATTGGATTTTATTTTGAAACAACTCTTACAATTTAAGTCAAATTGTAGTGGCCATATGGTTAAATTAGACTCTTAACTATATTCCCAAATTAACATTGGATTTTAAATTTTTGTTTTTATTATGCTGGAGAAATTTTTATTTTAAAATTGGATTATATTGGATTTTATTTTGAAACAACTCTTACAATTTAAGTCAAATAAAAAAAATAAAATAAATTTTTAATTTTAATAATTAACTAATGAAAAATTATTTAAATAAAATTTAAAAATAAAATTGATAAAGTGCTAAAAAATTTCAAGGCTATATTAGAAAAAATTTTAAATTTTTTTTTAAAAAATTATACTTAATTTTTTTAGAATCAATAAAAATTGCAATAATTTTTATTTACAAGTCCTATAAATTGTCAAAAATTACGATCAAATCCTAAAAAAATTTATTTTTTTAATTGAGTCCTCTAACATCACGGATCATCATCGACATACACTGAAAAATCTTCCAAAAAATTACAGAATTTTTCTATTTCAGAAATTTCATTGCTCAATATCTAAGAACTGCAAAAATGATTTCATATATAAAAAAATAATAACAAAATAAAAGTGAAAAGAAAGAATCACTCAAGGATTTCATATCTAAAAAAAATAATAAAAAGAACATTAAAAGTGGAAACAGAGGAAGCCAAGTTAAGAATCGATAATACTCTTTTACAATTTTCAAGAATCGAAACTGCACCCGCAAGATCGTCCTGTTTAACTTGTGACATCGACTCAACTGCTTGAAGTCTGTTACGTTGTCTTCTCCAACGTAGCTACACCGTTCTCGCTACTATCCAAATTGACCTTCTCGACTATGACTCCATCATCCCCGTAGTCAACGACTGTGCTGGCATTCTTTTAGGACTTGATTGAAATTTTGGATAACTTATAGGACTTGATTAAAATTTTGGATAACTTATAGGACTTGATTAAAATTTTGGATAATATCTAAGAACTGCAAAAATGATTTCATATATGAAAAAAAAATAAGAAATAAAAGTGAAAAAAAAGAATCACTCAAGGATTTCATATCTAAAAAAAAATAATAAAAAGAGCATTAAAAGTGGAAACAGAGGAAGCCAAGTTAAGAATTGATAATACTCTTTTATAATTTTCAAGAATCGAAACTGCACCCGCAAGATCGTCCTGTTTAACTTGTGACATCGACTCAACTGCTTGAAGTCTGTTACGTTGTTTTTTCCAACGCAGCTACACCGTTCTCGCTACTATCCAAATTGACCTTCTCGACTATGACTCCATCATCCCCGCAGTCGACGACTGTGTTGGCGTTCTTTTAGGACTTGATTGAAATTTTGGATAACTTATAGGACTTAATTAAAATTTTGGATAACTTATAGGACTTGTGAGTTTAGTATCATTGATGAGTTGGCTGCACACATCAGTTCATTGGGTGGGTTCCAATTGCCACGTCAGTCCATTCCGTTTGATATAACGGAGATGGACTAACATGAAACACTTTAAATGCTTTTAGGACTCAATTAAAAAAAATAAATTTTTGTAGGACTTGATTGCAATTTTTGACAACTTATTGGACATGTGGATTCATTATCCTTTTTTTTTTTTTTACAACATTACCCCTTTTGTTTATATAACAGTTTAATAATAAAATTTTAGTCAACCATTTAATTTTAATAATTGACTAATCAAAAGGATAAATGACCAAATTAGACCTTGAGCCATTGGACCTCATCTTTTTTTGGATCCAATAGGACTTCCAATTTAAAAAAGAGGAAATTTCACTCAGTGTCCTGTTTGAAAAGAGGAAGTTTCATTACTCGTGGCCCGACCCAATGTTTTTTTTTTTCATTTTTGTTTTTTCGATTTTCATTTTTAGCCTTCCTTTCTTTTTTTTTTTCCATTCAGTTTTAGTTTAGGCTATCACGACCCAAACCGGAGAGTCATGACTGGCGATAGGGAACGGGAATTCATACGAAACCGGAACCCGTAGTAAGCCTTAAAAATAAACTCATGCAAACAAATCATAAAAATACCTCTGAATTAAAACTTTAATTAATAAAAGGGTCCCCATATTATATCATAATAAAATATATCCATACAAATATGCAAATACAGAATCTCGATCTAATACATATCAGATACTATTACAAGATACACTACTACTGTAGCGTCTAATTAAATTACAAGAGAAGTACTAGTTCATTGTTTACATAAATTGGCCAGTGAAGAAAGAGTCCGGCGAAGTGAGCTAATGTGGAGGTCTGAACTAAAGGATCTTGGAAAAAAAAATAATTGAGGAGGGGTCAGACCTCACTGAGTGAATTATTATTATATATATACACACATCCCTAATGACATAAGCATTCAAGCATCAGTATAATAATACATTTATATTTATTTAATATATACATGCATATCATACAGATGCTCGAAATTACATTTCAGAATAATAAATACAAAAAATGTTTTGGGTGGAGGATTGGAGCGGAACCCTAACATTTCGCAACCTCGATCACAGCATATCATTAGCCAACAGGCTTTTTATAACTCCACAATATTTCTTTATCCAACTTTTTGGCAATGGACTGGCCCTGAGTACACTAAGTCAACCGAGGATCCGCAGTCTCTACTACCGGTGCTAACTGGCCTGAGTACACTAGTCAACCGAGGATCCGCAGTCGCACTCTCATAATCCACAATTCACAATACTCATAAATCCATATCTCAAATCAATCAACATATTTCGCCTATCATCTAACATACTGTTGCGCAACAGTCTTAATGTGACCCACTAGGTGGCACGTTCTACAACTATCCTCCAAAACATTTATCATAAATAAAATAATGAAAATCATAATGCAATATGAACAACATCCATTTTCACAATTTAATAATTACATGTAAATATATATATGAAAACGTATAAATTCGAAATAATCAAAATAATAACAATTAATGAAATAAAGTATGATAAAATTCATATTTAATCAAAATATGGATGCTGATGACATACTCTACATGCAATGCATACATATAATAATAACTCACTGTTCTACCGCGCTCCTCTGTTCTAGTTCGGCTGGCCCGGTCCGATAGGCCTAGCTCGCGGTAAAACTAAGCAAAATAAGAATAATATCAGAAATAAATTCCTAATTTAATACTTCTAGAATTCTAGAGAACGACTCAATCTAGAACACAACTCGACAAAACTCAAAACTTAGGATTGACCCGATGTCACGCTTTACGAGAATTCTACTGAAAATTCGGCAATTTCCTTTGTAAAGCAGACATCTTTCTACTAAAAGTAAAGCCGATCCTGCATGCAAATATACTTCAATAATTCACAATACTTAGCTTCTCGGGGTTGGGCTCCCGAACTACAATCCTTGCCCAACCGAGAACCAAATCAAATCACAGAATAAAATAATAATAAATATCAATAATTTACCAAAAAATCATAAAAATAATTTAAATACCACAATACAATTTATTTATATAATAAAGTTATAAAAGATATTTATTTGTAAAATAATAAATAAAATCTTCATTTACAATTAAATTATATTAATAAAATCCATACTTTAAATATTCAAAATTAAATAGCCTAAATTACAATTAATTATTTAAATTACTCAATTATATAATAAAAATACTCGAAAACTCATTTAAGCTCAAAATTAATAATAAAAATCATTATTCGGATATATTTTCAAAAATTACTAATAATTAGCTAAAAATAGAATTAATTTATTAAAATTATTTGAATGGTATTTATTATTCAAAAATTGTCTAAAACATTTTAATTAACAATAATATCAACTGAAATATAAAAATTACTCATTTATACTAATTTTTCCAAAAATCACATTTTTACATAAACATACGAAAATTCATAATAAAAATTTCGGTACGTAATTTAAATAAAATTTCTTCACGAAATATTCTTAAAATAATTAGTAGAATTTATTGAAAATATAAAATAATTCCCGAGCTCAGAACAATGCACATGAACGGTAACCCGAGCTCCGGGATTTCGACATTTTTAGAAAAATAAATAAAAATAATATTTAGATACCTCACAACTCATACAACACTTAATCTCAAAGCATCACAACCTAAAAAAATCGAATCAACCTTCAAAATCACAAAAAAAAAACCTAAAACCCTAGCACAAATCAACAATTTCAGAGCTAAAAACGAAGTTGTTTAAGGAAATCACCTAAAGGGAGTTGAAGCCAGTGAAACAAGCTTCAGATCAACACCAGAACCAGCTCCTATCGTCGCCGGTAACAGCTCCGATAAGGCCAAAACAGTCCGGTGCCGCGAGAGAAACCGAGAGAGGGAGAGGAGAGAGGACGTCGCAGCAAGAGAAGGGAGAGGAAGGTGGTGGTGTGACGAGGTAGCGACGAATGGAGGGTGGTGGTGGTGGTCGACGTCGGGGATGCAGGGGCTATCCTGCAGTGACTATGGCGGAAGAAAAGAAAAAAAAAAGAAGGGGAGAAAAGAAAGAAGACTACCCGAAAAAATTTGCTTTTTGCTCCTGTTTTTTTTTATATAATAAGACAAACAAATAAAATAATATTTTATTAAAAATATCTCTGACCACCAAATCACCACAATATATATATATATACACACACACTTACAATATTTAAAAGTGTATTAAAATACACTACATTAACATAATTACTAAATATTAATATTAAAATATATTAAAATAATATTCAACACAAAAATCCAAATTAATTTCAAAAATAATCAAATATTATAATTAAAAAAAATTATTAACACTGCAAATCCCAGAAATTTAATTTAATAATTTATATAAAAATTTGGGTTATAACATAGGCACACTTTTCTCTCTTTTCATTCATTGCATGCAGTGGCAATTTCTTCTCTTCATCTTCTTCTTTCAGTTTCTTGACGGTTTTCTTCAATTTCTTAGGTTTTTTCTTAACTTGATTTCTTCTCATTTTCTGCATTATTGTTCTATTCCTATTTTTTCTTTCTTTTTATATTTGATTTTTTATTAGGTTTTGGTTTATTTTGTTATAGTATGAGAAATGGATAAAGTTAATGCCTATTCTTCTTGTAGTTTAGATAAATGTGCTTCTTCTTCTCCTACATCGATGAAGAAGAATGTCACTTGATCTCCACTATCTATAAAGAAGAGTATTGGTAAATTTTCTAAGAAGAAGAAATGAGTTTCTTCTTCTCATTCGTCCGTTGAGAAGAAGAAGAAAAATGCTGGTAAAGTTTCTAAGAAGAAGCAGTTGAGGTTTGATGAAGGAGCATCGAAGAGAGTTGAGGTTTCCTTTAAGGTATTTTTTAAATTTTTATTATTTTTGCTTTTGTTGATTTTTTGTTTACTTTTTTATTTTTCTTTATAATAGTTAGAAATCATAAATATTGATTAAATTAATGAAAAGACATTTGAATTTATTTAAAATTTTGTTGATTGTTAATTTTGTTTGTTGATTTTTGTTTATTTTTGTTGTTTATTTTGTTTTATTTGTAGTTTTTAATGCTTTTTCTCTTTGTTTAGGAATTTGAATATTTCATCTAACCTGAAGCGCGTTTTAACAGTAGAGTTTGTATATGAATGATAATGTTATTATGAAGTTAAAGGAGCATTTAACTGAAAATCAACTTAAGACGTTTCGAAGTACCTGTTTTGGGTACTTTTTTTACTTGAAGGAATTAAAATTTCAAGGTTAGGTTGTGCATTGCTTGCTTTTGAGAGAAGTTAATCATCCTGCCTCTAATGAGATGTGGCTTTCCGTTGTTGGTTGTAATTTGAAGTTTTCTCTTAGAGAGTTTGGCGTTATCACTGGTTTGAATTGTGCTGGTGATTTTGATAAAAGTGGTATTGCTAAATCTGAGAGGAATACTTTGACTGAAAAGTATTTTGATGGTTTTGATAAAGTTAAGATCGAAGCAAGCTGTTGAAGAATTTTTTTTTTCATAAGGCAGACTGCAATGATGATGCTATGAAGATCGCAGTGCTTTATTTTGTTATGTTGTTTTTGTTTTCATCACCAAAGGACAAATGTATTAGTAAAGAATATTTTGATATTGTCAATGTTGATTTGTATAATGAGTATCCTTGGTGCAGAGATGTTTTTTCCTTTACTCTTGAATCTCTTAAGGGAAAGCTGTTGAGGGTTCAGAAGAAAGGGGTCGGTCATTATTATTACCTTCTTAATGGCTTTCCATTGGCTCTTCAAGTTTGGTTCTATGAATGCTGTGGGTATTGTAATAATGTTTTGGCTTTTCACGGGGTTCTTCAATTCCTCGTATCTTGAATTGGCACTCAAATATTGTTACGAATTTTAAGAAGCTGAATTCGGGGATTTGCATTTTATCTACTTCTCAGGCAATTTTTTAGATTTTTGTTTAATATTTTCTGAAATCTTCATTTTTTAAAAAAATTTGTTTGTTTGTTTTTCTTTTGTAGTTGAAGTTGAGTAATATTATTCCTACTACTGCTGAACTTGAGCAGTTCAATTTGGATGGTTTTTTCTCCAAAAAAATGATGAAAATTTGAAGTCTTATTATGTCCGTGATGATGCCAAGGCTTCTTTGGAAGGTGATGACAATGAAGATGATTTTGAGTCACCACCTATTTTGGGTAAATAAAAAAAAGTTATGAAGTCTACTTCCAAAAAGGAGGCATCTGGCATTCAATCCTCTAGTTCTGTTAGTGATCATGTTTTGTTGAAGAAAATTGACTATATTTATGTAACAAGTTTAATAAAGAAATTTCTTCATTTAAGAATTATTTTGATGAGAACCTTTTCTATTTTAGATGCAAAGTTAGATAAAATTTCTTGAAAAGAAATTGAAATATGCTTCTTATGATTTTACTGAAGTTGTTATTTATGAGTATTTAAATGTTGATGGAGGTGTGGTGGAAGTTAATGATGATGAAAAAATGAAGTTTTTTTTATGAGAATTTAAAGGTTGATGAGGAGAAGAATGAAGTTGAGATTGAAAAAGATGAATCTGAAATTCATTCTCATGGTGATGTTGAAGGTCAAATTTATTATAAAGAGTAATACAGAGTCTCCATGAGCATTCTGAAGGTAATACAGAGTCTCCATAAGCATTCTGAAGGTAATACAGAGTCTTTATAATAAATGATATTGCTTTGAATATTGATGGTGATGGTGCTGCTTCTCAGGGTCTTCATTCTGTCAGCTCTGATGATACAGATTCTGAAGATAGGTTTTTGAAAAATGTTGATTTTTTGCTTTTGTTGATGTTTGTTGATTGTTGTTTATTTTTCAGTTTTTTTGTTGTTTTCTTTATTTTTGTGATTTTTTTATTCTTAATTTTTTTAGGAATGTTAAGATGTGAATCCAAGTAGGGAGATCATTCCATATGTTCCACTTATTTCAGTTTATACTCCTTTTGAAAGTGTGGTGCATGGAAAAAGGGCTGCTAAGCCTGTTATTTATTTGAAATCTCCATTTCTTGCTGAGTTTGATTCTAGTGCAAGTAGCAAAGAAGTTGTGTAGCCTACTAAATCTGGTTCTTCAACTTGTCCATTTGATGAGAATATTGAGAATGGTCCAAATTTTGAAGATCTTTCTCATTTTAACAAGTGGATTGATTAAGAATTATACAAGTGGAAGAAGAAGAAGTAATTTTATATTTCTTTGTATTTTATTTTATATTTGATTTGTATACATTATTTTTATTTATGTTTTTAATTGTTTTTTGGTAGATCGGATGTTAAATATACTGACAAACATGAGAAGATTGATCCGGGGTTCAACTTTGCGATTGTTGTTATAAGTTTAAAAACTTGGTTTATTCCTTATTCTACATTGGGGAGCTTATTTCAGACATTGTATGTTTTTTTTTATTTTTTTAATTTATTTTTTATAATTATTTTTTTTATTTTGCAGCACCTTGATGTTATTTTTTATTATTTAAGAAAAAAGGCCAAATTCTCTCCAAGCTCTGTTACTTCGTTCATTATAGTAGATACATTATTTTATCAGAATATTTAGAGAGAATTTCTTGATTTTTTAAAGGATGGGGAATTTAAATTTAGTTTTGAAAAGTTGATTACTCAGTATATTCTAGGTGAAACTATGCTTTATGCCAAGCCTTGGGTTGATGTTGATGATATTTTATTTTCAATTCATATACGTTCTCAACAGCACTGGGTTCTTGGTAGTCTGAACATTAAGGACTGCTATTTTTATGTGTATAACTCTTTGAGGAGTGCTCATGGAGATGCTCTTACTTTTGATGTTGTGAAGAGTTATAGTGTAATACTTCCTCTATTTCTTGAAAAGCTTGATTTTTTTTATAGCCGTAACGATATTTATCGTAATACTGGAGCATATGCAAAGAAGAGGGATTCAGATTCTTTTCATATTGAAATGGTGGAAGATTTACCACAATAAAGTGTGACGTAAGAATTTATTAATAGTTTTTAGTTTTTTTTCTTTATTAATGTTATCATTTTTAATGTTCTTTTATAGTGATTGTGGATCTTTTATTGCTACATATGCCGAATATTTTGTTTATGGGAAGAACATTGGAAGTGATTTTGATGTTGAAGTTTATTAAAGCATACTTGCACATTCTCTTTATACTTATGGGATGAAGAAGGTTCAAGGTGAAATTGTTAGTGATTCTGAGTAGACTTTGAAGGTGAAAAAGAGGAGGAGATTGAAGAAGTGAATGTTGAACTTTTGTTCTTTTTTGTTGTTTACTTTTTTCATATACAGTTTAGTGTTATATTGTAATTTTTTAGATATAGTTTAATGTTATATTTTAATTTTTTCAGATATAGTGTACTGTTATTATTGTTAATATAGTATATTTCTTGTTTATTTCTTTGTTTTCTTTGTTGTTTTATGTTGTTTTATAGTTGTTGATTTTTGTTTTTATTTTTGTTTTTTTATTTTTTTTTTGGTTGATTGCTATTGATTTTCCTTTTTAACAGATAAAAAAGTCTATAAAACTTTCTGTAATAAAAGATAATACTAATCAACCTTAAAAATTAATTAATAGTGACAAACATTTTATAATTTTTTGTTGTTTTGGGTTTTTTTTTTCATTCATTTTGTGTTTTTTTTCTCTCTTGAACTATTATAAAATCATTAAAAATGAATAAATGAAATAAAATAAAATGATAATTGATGTAAAAATTAAGAAATAGTGATTAAGGTTCATAATATTTTGTTGTCTTGTGCTGTTCTTCTGTTGTTTTTATTTTGTTGATTTATTTTCTACTATTACAAAATCTTAAAAATTGTATAAATTTGATACAAGACAACCATAATTAATATAAAAACTAATAAAAAGAACTAATAAGGATTTTTTTTTTTTTGCTGTTGTTTTGATTTTGTTGATTTTTGTTGACTTTTCCTTTCATACAGTTACAAATCCTTAATTAAAACTATAACTAAAATAAAAGAAATTGAATATTTAATCTAAAACATTTATATTTATTGACCAACAATGATAATCTCTGAATATATCAAATTTTCAAATATCAATGTTAAAATGTTTTTAACATATGATCAATAACAATGTTTTTATTTCTTTTTTGGTGCATTTCTACATGTCTTTCTATTGTGTCCAAGCTGTCCACATTTTTCACACTTGGTATGCCTTGTATTCTACCATGGAGCTTTGATTCTTCTTTTCTTTGGTCTTCCAACTTTAATTCTGCCTTTTGATGGATGTACTTTTATTTGCTGCTCTTGAATTGGTATATTCCATGTTATTTGATTTGGAATTAGATGTACTATTTCTTGATATGTTGCTAACAATGTTTCCTATGTGTAGAATTTTGAGCAATAGTTATAAGGAATTTTGCCAACAGTGTTGATATGTTGCCAACAGTGTTTCTTGATATTTCTTGATATGTTGCCAACAGTGTTTCCTATGTGTAGAATTTTTCTTTAAAATTGCAAGTGCATGTGGTCATGACAGTTCATCAATTTGAAATATGTTACAGGTGCATTTGCTTTCTTTCATGTTGACAGTAAAAGCTTCATTGAAGTCATACATAGTGAATAAGTATTCAATTGAAGGTTTGACCTATATGGAAATGAAAATATTACATCAAAAGACAATAAAAAGAAACAAAAATAATAATTACATTAAAAGTAACTGAAAACAAGAACTAAAATAGACAAAAATCAACAACAATCAATAAATATCAACAATAAAAAATAAGTTAGAAAACAATAAAAATAAGGAAGAAAACAACAAAAAAATATTAAAAAAACCAAAAGTTTTCATTAAAGTAAGTAAAAAAAAAGCAACTGCAAACAACAAATCAACAAGAATCAACAACAGTAATAATAACAACACTATGAATAATTTAATATGAAGTTTTAAACTTTTCATGTAATTCTTATTGATCATATCTTGTGGCCTTTTTGCAAGCTTTGCGAATGTTGATCTTGCATTGTTCCTATTTATATAACTCCAGTCTTATACTAAAGAACGTAGATACTCTAGTAATGTTGTGATCGGTAACTCCCTAGCTTCTTTGATAACTACATTGAATGATTCAGCTATATTAGAAGTCATTGTTGAGTATCT
Source organism: Mallotus japonicus (assembly GCA_949634005.1). Classification (NCBI taxonomy): domain Eukaryota; kingdom Viridiplantae; phylum Streptophyta; class Magnoliopsida; order Malpighiales; family Euphorbiaceae; genus Mallotus; species Mallotus japonicus. Next base: position 10,788 of record CATIWK010234300.1, read on the forward strand.
GTTTTTGATTGAGAGAGCTCTAGCCCATTTGTGATAACCAATGTCGTGCAGGTATGGCCTAATTCTTTTGTCATTCTTGTCCAAGTCATTCATATGGTACTCAAACTCTTTAACAGTGTATGTCTTTGCTGCTTGCAAAAATGAATCCTTGATGCACTTTGAATTTCTTTTGTAGCTATTATTTAGGTTGTTTAAAAGATGATACATACAAAAACCATTGGCAGCTTCAGGCTATATTTTTTTAATTGCTTTTTCTATACTTTCATGTTTGTCAATGTTAGTGATATGCACTAGGTCAATCATTTATGATTATGTATTGACTTTATCATTTTATTAATAAAGAGGCATTTCCATTATCATTTCTTTTTATGATAACTAAATGAATAGTTAATTCTTTCTAAGGTCATCAAATATATGACTTGATAGTAAAAC
>CATIWK010234324.1:0-23369 GCA_949634005.1 Mallotus japonicus
AAAATCGCAGAAGAAACCACTTAGGAAAGACCAGACTAAGGGTCTGCAAATTGGCACAGGGTCCAATAAGTCAGAATGTACTCTAATTGCAACACAACAATCCACAGCTGATGAATGGACTTGAAGATACTTTAGTTTAAGGCTTAGTTATTTAAAGTTGATTTCGATCATATTGACAGAAACAGAGACTGCTATTTTGTTAGCAAAGAAGATTGATATTTGCTATGTAAACATTAGCTTTTGTTGAATGTAGTCCATTTTGTCATTGTTACTTGTCATTTGTATCAACCAACAACTTTTGGTATTTTGGTAAAAATATTATGGTCAATATATTTCATATTTATGTGATATAATGTGCAATCACTTCTTTTAACTTCTGCAAATGAAAATTGTAGATGCTATAGATGTTTAGTTCTTTTTAGTTGTTTATCCAAGACATATATTCTATAGATATTGTGTTACATATGAAGTATGATATGATATGTATCTTATTTGTGATATACTCAACAGTATTACCATTGACAAGAAGCATCTGCAGCCAACATTTTTTTTCAGATTGCCATCACCAATTAACATTACTATAACATTATCAACATAACCCTCTCCATTACCATGTCCTTGCAGCTCTTACATCACAATTGTAACACACAATTCCTATAAGTTATAATCAGAATATATAACGAAAATTATTTTTCCAACAAAATAAAGCAACTTCATTCCATTATATTTGCTTCAGACTTACATAGAGGGGTTTTTACATGCTAATCGATTACACTAACCTATCCTTACAACTAGCATAAACCACACTGATTTTTAAACATAATAATAAAAAGAAGAAAAATCACAGCTACCCATAACTGTTTTTCTTTTTTCTTACTCTTTTCAAGTTAATCTTCTAATCTCGATTTTGAAGCTAACAACCCAAATATGATGCGCCTACCTCTTCCAGATACTACATCTTCTTCAATCCATGCAAATGTTCGATTGCATGCTTGATTTTCATATGACCAGAACCTTCTACCTAGGTTCGAATTTGTCCATGACGTCCTTATAATACGCCTTTCTCCACATGGATATCGCAGGTAACTTTTCCATAATCTTGGGCTTCTTTTTTCTTAACTTTAAATTTGTTGCTTTGTTCTACATTGATTTTTTAAGTTCTTCTTCCTTGTCGTTTCTTCGCTTTTACAGTGTTTGAGAGTGTTTGATTTTGGTTCTATAAAAAACCTAACTTCCCAATTTCAATTTGACATATAAGGTGGCTTAGGGTCATTTATTTCAAAGAAAAAAAAGGGTTAAGTGAGTTGCTGACATGGCATGAGAGATAGAACAAAGTGAGTCTCATTTCAGCTGAGTAAGCATCCAGTCAGTTCAAAATTGGAGACATACACCTAATTGATATGTTTTTAATAAGTTCAGACACTTAAATAGAAAAAAAAAAAGTTCACACACCCAAATAGAAAAACCACAAAAGTTGAGACACCAAATTTGTAATTTTTACTTTGCTAATCAACAAATATAATTGGTGAAACGTTTTGGCGAGCAAAAGGCTATTTTCGTAATTAAAAAATAGTTTAGATTGGACAAAATTACCGTTCAGTTCTGAGCCATAATAGTGTGACGTGGTATGCTCGAAGTGAAGTTTCTATTTCTAACACAGCACAAAATCATATCGACACGACACGACACAACACAGAACCGCTTCTTCAGGTGAGTCAATCTCCTCTCTTGTTTATGTTTCTTGATTTTCTGTTGTTTCTATGCGCATCTTTCTCTGCTTTTTTAGATCAATGTACGCGCAATTGCTGCAATCATTGGATTTTTTTTTAATCTAATTATGGGTCACTAAAGCTTTTAGCAAAGAGAGGAACTTTCTTGATCTTCCGATCTTCAGTTTCTTGAACTTGTGTGATAAATCTGAAGCTTAATTATGGCTTTTTAGGTGAAGATTTTTTATGGGTATGACTGGATTTGATGGATCAGTGTTGTTCTAACTGGTGATTTTGTTAATTTGGTTTACTGTTTGTTTAGTTGGGATTAATTCAATTCAATGCTAGATGTGTGATTGGTCAAAAATTAGATTAGATCAGTGAGATTTGACAATATATGAAGTTTTTAATGATGGGTAGTGATCAGAATCGGGAAACTTCAATTGTTGAATTATTGATTTTGCTCTGTAGATATATATTGGAAAGGATAAATTTGGGTGCGCTTATTGAACTTATCGAATGATATCATCATCACCACAATGGTTTTGGACTTAAAAAGAAAAAAAAAAAAAAAAAAAAAGCAATTCCTTGTTTGTAGGGGATGGAAGTTGCTTCATGTGGATTTGTTTAATAACTGCTGTTTGGGTCCTATTTCAGAATTGGAATTTTTTTTTTTTAATTTTTATTTGAATTCATGAAGACCAAAGTTTATGCACTCTTGAGGATATCAGATGGATTAAATAGTTGAGGTACTATCATGTGTGCCAATCTGATGTAGATTCACCTTTTTTAGTCTCTTGTTTTCCAAACTTTATTGTGGTTCGTAGTCTTGGAGCTTTTTTTTTTTTTTTTTTGAACTGTTGGACTCTTCTTTTATTCCGCTATTTTGTAGCTTTTTTGAGGAAATGAATGCAGAAAGGCAGAACATTTTAGCCTGTCTGCATCTATAACTCATGCCATTGTTAGTTACCAACTGCAATACTCCTATCTAGGTAATCTATATAAACACAGATCGGGCACGCTCGATTTTTTTAACTTAATTTTGGGGAAAATTTGTGGTGTAGGATGGACTAAACTGGGGTGGCTATCTATCTATATATATATATATATATATATATATAAAGTTCTAAGATTCTTGTTTTGTGCAAATTTTTGGGTGATATGTGTTTGTTTATTGAATGGATCCTTACACAAGCCACTTGACTATTATGCTGGCAGAGCTATCTTGTTCTAAATTATGTTATTCTGATTTCAATATCTGTTGATACATATTTTATTGTTGCACTAGACTTGCCTGGAAGAATGGACGCCAGCAGGGGTCAGAACGGGATTCAACTTCTGCTAGCTGCTGAACAGGAAGCCCAGCATATTGTTAATGCTGCCCGGAATGGTGTGTATTCTCCCTTTTTTTTGGATCTTACCAGAAAAGCAAATACTTCTGTTATTTTGTTAAGATCATTTGCATCCCTTTGCTTTTATGACTTTCAGAATTTATGCTTTCTTCTCATATTATCATTATAATAAGAGTGGTATGCATCTTAAGAAACTAGATTTTGTTGGTAGTCATTAATGTCTTCAGAGGATTTCCCAATATAGTGATCTTGTTGTTCGTGGGCATGTTTGATCCAGCTGTGGTGGTACATTAGAATGCTGAAAGAATTGGCTAGATTATAATATGGTATGGTCAGGAAGGATAAGCTTTCTAGCCCTTAATCCATACAAGCTGCCTTTTATGAGCCATAAAATCCCACTGCCATTGAGCAAGGATATCAATATTTAGTATGTGTAACATGCAAAACATGGCTTGAAGTGAAAATTTTACTTATAAATTTAAGTTTATGATTTTCCTCAAGTTGAATTTTGTCAGAATCAGTTATTGTTTTATTTAAGTTTTAGCCTTTGTTTGGTGCAAGGAAATGAAAAGAAATTGAACAAGGAAAATGAAGATAAATAGAAAAAATTTACTTTTTGTTCCATTGTTTGGATGTCCACTTGGATACAAGAGGAAGTTTAAAATTCTTTTGCAAGGAAAATAAGATTATAAAGTATGACCTGTATCGTGAAGCTTGGTTTTCACATTACATATTTAAAAAAAAAAAGGACATTTTCAACTTCATGGAGGAAACATTTTGTGCTCTTAAAAAGTGATTGGCAAATTATATTTCCCCTAGTTTCTTTTTTTGTCTTTTGCCATTTTACTACCAAACAAAGGAAATAAAATCAATTCCTTTTCTTTTCTTCTCCCTTTACTTGCACCAAGCAAAATGTTAAAGTTTATCAAGAAAAAAAGATGATAAAGGAAGTCATTACATTAATGAAGACATTGATTTTAACATTTTTTTTTCCTATAGCAAAAATGGCTAGATTGAAACAAGCTAAGGAAGAGGCTGAGAAGGAAGTTGCTGAATTCCGTGCTCACATGGAAGCTGAATTTCAGAGGAAAGTTGCAGAGGTGAGTGCTAAAAGATAGACCTCAATATTAATCTGTTTGTATGTTCAAAAAAGAAAAATCATGCATCTCACATTGAGTCATATCAGTTGGCAATCTCAAATATCAACTGCTAACTTTAGTTCTGTGATGATTCACAACACAATTTCATCAATGGATAATTTTTAAATCATGTTCTACGCTCCCCTCCAACAGGCATGCAAGTGAGGATTTAAATAATTTTTAGTGACAACTTTAATGCTGATGCATTGTTCTCTTTCATCCTTGATTACACTTGAAATTGTGAACCATTCTCAAATGTTTTTCCAATAAGCATACATGTGCGTGCTCATACACAACAGAGAGAGAGGTGCACGCCACATTTACAAATAATAGGGTTGAGCTGCTTATTTATGGCACGAGTCAAACTTAGATCACCTGTTTGCTACTTCAGCTAGATTGTCTATTGTTACTTGGAAGATGACTTGACTCTACTCATGAATATTCTAACAGAGTAGTGGAGACTCTGGTGCAAATGTGAAGCGGCTTGAGCAAGAAACAGAAACAAAGATACACCACCTTAAGACAGAAGCAGCAAGAATATCACATGAAGTGGTACAGATGCTTCTAAAGCATGTGACATCGGTGAAGAACTAGAAACTGGCTAGACTGAGAGGTTGATAGTGTTTAAATACTCTCTTTCAGCGTGTGCCATTTGGATATGAACATTGGCGTTGGTTTGGAGAGACTGCATGTATTTCAATTCTGTCAAACATTTATGATTTCTACTGCATTATTATGTTCCCAAAGAATTTGATTTTCTCTATTTGCTTGATTACTTTATGAAGAAATGAAATAAAATTAGCATTGTTTTTGTAGGTTTCTTTATTTACATGGAAAAGAGAAGTATTTTGTCAAATTAAGATTTGCTGTGTTTCTGTTGCTGGGTTTCTTCCTGTCTCAGTTATGAACACTTGTTTAAATTTAATCTATACCGCTTATATTTTAATTGATTTTTCTTTTTTTTTTTTAATGTGAGATACACATTTGACTTCACCAACCTTGTTAACTTCACAACATAAAAATGGAGATACATTTTTTTTTAGTAGTTGAAATACATTTTTTTTTTTTTTAGTACAAGAGGAGGAAGTGTGCTGTCTTGTGAATTGTTGATGATACTTTTCTTTCAACTCACAGCACATCTGTATTCGTGTTTTGCCCTTAAAGGGCCTTAAGGCCTAACTCGGTAAGAGTTTATACTTTTAAAAGAAAGGGATCTTGGATTTAGTTTCTCTCACCCACACCGAATATGTGAGTCACTTTATAGTGGTGGTAATAAATTTAAAAATACTAACTATTAACAATTAGCAATTAACACTTTTTATTCCTGTCCCGATGACATCAATAGTATGCCACTGATGATGACTATGCCACTGGTAACGACAATTTTCAGAAATGTTCATTCTCTAATTAATTGCCCTTCCTGTATTCTGAGGACCTCTCCCGTAACTTTATAAACAAAAATTATCCTTTTCTATTTATTGACATAGCTAGTATCAAATATATCATGATTAAAAAAAAATTATGTGAACAATGAACATTTAATATGAAAAAATAGTTTTTATTCAATGACACAAACCGAGCATGAAAATTGGAAAAAAGAAAAAGCACATACCATTCAGTAATATTTTCAAAGTTGTTGCAAATGGATCTGCAGGTTCACCAATTAATCAATCCTACATTACACACGTAATAGTACCTAGAACAACTAATAGTTTTGTAAGAGAGAATAATAAAAACAAAGCAGAGCAAAGAGCTTTAGGTTGTTGAGATTGGGATATCACCATTTTCGGTATCACCAGTTTTTCTTCCACTTTCCACTTCGATATCTCAGAAGAAAATTATTGACAGAGTACCTAATGATTCGCTTAAACAATTCCTTCCTATTTTCTAAAAATGCAGAGTATAGTGGGTGCTGCATGAGCGCAAATACGGAGACAGGAAGAAAAGCAGCAACAGAAATAAGACTAGTGGTCCATAGCTTCTGTCCGCGAATGATAAGCAAAATGGTAGCACCGAAAGAAAGCATGGTGGTCATTATAGAGAAGAAGAGAAAAGTGAAGCCCAGGTTAAGTTTCCATGGGAGAGAGTGACGAAAATCTTCCAATTCACATGAATTAGTGAGGATAGATAGGAACATCATAACCGAGGTCAATGAGGCAGCTAAGGAGATAACATCCATGATAGTGAAAAACACGAAGTATGGAGACTGGACGAAAACGGGAATTCCACGTTCATTGGATCCTCCAGGTACAGTATATGCAGCAGCATAAACAACAGTTGCCACTAGAACTGCTACGGCTGAACATGATTGCGAGGTTTCTTTGATCCATTTTCTGGCATCCTCCAGCTTTACCTTGTGTGTCTCTTGAAATAACTCTTTTGCAGTCATCTTCTTATCTTCGTCTTGTTTTGTGAAATAATAATCGGGACACAACTTTCGTACACGCTGTTCACAAAAACAAGATCATAAATATATATTCAATCATTATAAATTACAAAGATATTCATTTTATATGGTTAGAAATCCCATCAATTCTTGGGTTATAATCCAAGGATTATGCCACAAGGTTTTGATCCCAGAATCTCATTGGTAATTTAGCAAGATAAAGATAGATATACAGTGATCACCTCCAACCACAGTAGCTCATCTTGCAACTGGAATGCAGGACCGGGTTTGGTTCCTGGAGTGTAATATTTCATGTCTGCAACATGGTGCAGCAATGTGCAGCCATTATTGTCAATTCTTCTGCTCATCCTCTTCCGCAATATTTTTTTTTCCACTAAAGTATCGAAAACGTCCTTTTTCCGATGCAATACAGCCACATGTAATAAATTCTGTCCAATGTTATTTAGGTGCTCAATAGCCTGAGGATGCACTTTAAGTATTTCATCCACAATCTCAGTAATTCCTTTGCTAGTAGCTATAAACAATGGATTTTGTTCTATAAATATCTTGCCTTGGTCAGTAGTGATGCAACGCTCATCTGAATCTTGCCTTATTTCTTCATTACTTTTGCCTTGTTCCATCTTGATGGTATCATCATCTTTTGACTGGTGGGCCACTGTATCATTATCTTTTGACGGATGGGCCACTGTATCTGGGATAATATGGATTTTGTTGCTAGAGTGGACTTCAATCTGTTGATCCCATTCAAAATGATCCTGTACTAGCATCTCGGCAATTTTAGAAGCAAATACATGCCTATGTTTCTCTATTTGCATTCTCTCTACTAATCCTGCATGTTTATATACAATTATTGATTTTTGAAGTCAGACAAGCACATCAAACAAACAAAGATCATGCATGCACAGATGCTTACCTGCATGCGTGCACGTGTGTGTGTATATATATATATATATATATATAGGGTAATATTATTTGTCGTGATCCGCAATTTTATACGGATCGCAGTAAAATATATTATTGTCCCTCCAAAATAGACCGTCTTTATATTATGAGGGCTAAAAATATAATTTTATTTATTCTTTATTTTTTTCGGATTGTAATATTAAGCCATTTTTCAGTACAAACGTGTACAAATGAAATTATAATTATCAGATTAATATTTTTTAATCCTAAACATTGGTGCATATTATAGATATTGATATACAAAAAAATCAATGGTTATAGTTAAATAAAAATTAATCTAACAATTCTAATTTAATTTGTATATATACAAATATTTATATTGTAACAAGAGCCCGTAAATATTTTTATCCAAAATATGTAACACTTTTCGTATATATAAACAAAAAAAATATTCGTAGCTTCCACTTTTAAAACACGTACCTGTTGATAAGAATTTGAAGATTCGTAGATAAATCCAACTCAACTTTAGTGCACACCATTTCAACACTGAAAAAATCAGATGCTAATTATATCCCAGTAACCAATGAGAAAAAAAAAAAAAAAAAAAGGCAAAGACTAGACATAAATGGCCTGTGTGTATATACTGCGATACAATACATCCAGTCTATATGTATATGAATGAGTTTCCTGGACGAGTGTGATCTTATACCAATAAAAAAAAAAAAGTTTCATGCCGTTTTTTATATTTAATAATTTTTTATTTTTATTTTATTTACATTTTAATACCTATATAATTTAATGTTATAATAATATGGATAATTAATATTAAAATTATTTACTAAATAATAAAATATGCGACTAATTACAATAATTTACAATCAATAAAGTTAAAATGTATTTAAACTAGTCAGAGTTAGTTTTTTTTTTTTTATGAAAAATATCAGTAGTAGTTTAGATCACAAAATTAAAACATATTTTTTATTTTATTAGGAATAAAAAGAAATAATTTTTAAAATAAATTTATAATATTTTAAAAATATTAAGTAGGTGAATTGATAATAAATTATATATACAATAATTTTATTATTAAAAATTAATATTTTATTAATATTTTATCATAAAATGATATTACTGATAGTTGATAGGATATTAAAGTAATAGAAAAATAAAATAATAATATTTTTTTGGAAGTGAGATTTACTGTAGATGCTAATGAATTTTTTAAATAAATATAAAGTAAGCAAATGAGAAATTAATGTCAGCTTTAACTGAGAATCTTTCTTTTCTCTTTTCAATTACCAGTTACCTTTAATAATAACTTGCCAATGGTCACTGATCATCTTCTCCTCATATTTCCCAGCCTCCTCATCGTCAAGAGATCTATTCCCGCTGTTCCTTTCCTTGTTTTCCTTCTCATTCTTCTTCTCCTCGTCAGCATCTTCTTCGCCTTCCACCGGAAGACCTATATATGTAATTTTCTTTCTCAAACAGCCCCATGCAATATGAATAGTTATGCACATTTTCTGTATCTGCGTCTCTATTTAGTTATGCATATCTAATGATTAGATATGTTGCACATAAAATAAATGTTTTACTTTCTATTTATAAAAATAAAATACATATTTTTGTATGACACCTAACCATTGGATGTTGTTTACACCAGTCTAAATATTTTCAAGCTTTGTGTTGTAAGGCCTAGAGGACCAACTTATGGGCTATAGGCCCAGTAGCTATTTAATTAAATAGTTTTAAATATGTTTTTAGTTTTAGGATTGGATTAAGATTGCTGAAATTCTAATACAAATCCTTATTTTGTTTTCTTAACTTTTTGATATTATTGTGTTGGCATTTTGTTTTCTTAACTTTTTGATAGTATTGTGTTGGCTCACAAAAACTGTTTAAAATAATATGGAGATTATTGTGGTTGGCTCACAGGACCAGTTTAAAATAATCTAAAGGTGGTAAACAGGTGTAATAACCAGAGTATAGAGGCAATAATTTCCCGTATTTAAGTAAATATAATAATTAAATAAGAGTTGAGAAACATACAAAAGTAGAGAAGCCATTCAAACATGTTCATGGGGTATCCACTCCTAAAAGCAGATGGCATATCAGCTAAAAGCTGAAGAGCAGTCCTTCCCTCAGAGTCCTCCAAATTGGCAAGTGATTTATCCAATTTTAGTAAGGTCAAAGCTGTTCCTGCATCCAAATGCAAATTCATGTTAGTTAAAACATATAGCGAGCGTTAAGAATGAATTTATAAATGGAGAAAGAAAGAAAGAGAGGGAACGAAACGGAAGTGTTTTCCACTGATGGCGACTTGAAGAATTGTTGTGGAATCATTAATCTTCCTGATGTGAACTGGGGATAACCTTCCATTAGTCATTTGTCCTGCTTTTTTGGCCAAACTCCTGACACTTTTTGTGTTGCCAAATGAAGCAGCTATATACAATGGAGTCATGCCAAATTTATTTGTTTGTTGAACTAGTTGTTGGCATTGTTGAACTATAAACTCTATGGCCTCGTAGTTCCGGGTCATCACTGCTTCATGAAGCACTGTGTTTCTGTACACATTCTCTATTGATAAAAAAGGATCAACATTGTTATTGCCTGCCTCCATTTCAAGCATTGGGTTCTCTCGAGCTATTTTAAGTATTTCTTCGAGAGGAAAAGTCATTTGGCTATACACTGCCATATGAAATGCAGTATCCCTAGTCACTGTTATTGGAATCATCACAAATTGGGGATTTTCAACGTAATATTTCTTCAGTTCATTCCACTGCTCTTTCAAGATTGTTGAAAAGGGCTTCTTCATTTCTGGAACAGAACCCATCTTTGTCTTCCTAGATACCAGGAAAAATAAAAAATATCTTATTAGATTATATATATATAAGGCCTATTGATGGAAAAAATCTAAAAGTTTGTGACATTGTGCAATTTTATCCCAACTTATTAATTTTGGTAAAAATATCCCAATTTATTAAATATTTGGCAATTTTAACACAAATAATTATCTGGTCACAATTAAATAAAAATATTGACGTTGCATCATATAGAATGTCAAATTTACCTTTCTTAATTTATTGAATTCATAAAAGTCTATTAGTATTAAAAATCCAAACGTTTGAAATTTTTAGCAATTTTATCTTAATTTTAAATTTTAATAAAATATTTTAATTTCCTTAATTTATTTAAATTTCATACAAGTAATTATTTAAAAGATGTATAAGATACAATATATAAGTGAAAACAAACTGTTGACCCGCCACCATTGAATTAATATTTATTTTTTTGAGAATTTAATAACCTAAAACACACTCACACAGAGCACAGTGACACCACACGCCATTTAACAAAACCATTATAATTTTGTTAGACGCGAAATGATATATATGCTACACACACATTCTAAGTTAGCAAATTAATATTTAGTTAATTATATAATTACTAACATATAATACATGCATATAATAGAATAATTAATTAATAGTAATAATCAATATAAAAAATAAAGTGGGAGTCAACAACCTTAACCTTTATTTTTTGAGAGAATTAACAACCTTAACCTGATGCTAAAGAAGTTCAAAAGTCGAATGATTTCATATGCAAAGTAATCAATAAAATATGATTATTATTTAATTAATCTAATGATTTCATATGCTAATAATGTGCTAAACAAAAAGAAAGTTACCTTTGAAATTCTTTCTGTCTTTCAACTTATAACCGCTGATATCTGACTCCGCATACAGTCTTCATGCACTGCTGATTACTGAACCTCTTACGAAGCATGCTTATATAGAAGAAATCAATAATCCTACTGCCATGTATTCTTCCAATGATAACAATTCAATGGCATCTCTACGTACTTAAAGTGTAGATATCAAGTTTAACTGTCATCATAACTTAAGTACATATCATAAAGACAAAGTTGGATTTTGTTCCGTCAAAAGAAAGAAAGTGCACTGTTGACTAGATTCTATTGTCCTAATTTTTTGCTAGACGAGAGATCAAATGATTTAAATTGTGAATTGATTGCATAATAAGAGACAATTCTCTCATTTTAAATCAAATAAAATTTATTTTTATAATAGTATTCTAAAAAAAATTAATTTTATAATAGCAAAATTGAAACTCTACATCTTATTATGCTTTTAAAGAGAAGTGATTATCACACTCCTTCACGTACTACTGGCTTGTAGAGTCGTTCGATGGTGATTCACACCATTTATATGAAGAGCTACATCAAGAGTTACATATTTTGGATTTTCTATCCACTTGGAAAGGGGAATGGCTACCAACAATTGTTAGGATAAACTAACAGAGATTTATTTTCATTTAAGCTAGGTTTTATATTTGAATTTTAGTGTATGCAGTCATGTTAAATTAATTGTTAAAAAACCTTACCACATTTGTAGTCCTACTCGAAAAATCTATCACTCAACTTTAAAAATCTATCACTTATATCATTAAGCTATAAAAGAAAGACATAGATTTTTTTTGTTTTACGTACACATATATTGCAAAATCATCATAAAAATTTTGATGCTAATTTATAATAACTATGAGTTATATATTTCGCCAATTGAAAAAGTAAAAGAATTTGCTTCTTTTTCTTTTTCGCCTAGAGACAGACTAACATAAAGTTTTCAGTCTCTCATTCTTAAAATGAGTTTATTTACATGTAACTGGATTTCAGAAAATTAAAGTATAAGTTTTTTTTTTTAATCTTTGTTACTAATATAAAAATATTATTATAAATATATATTTTTATTTTTATTATTTAGGTGTAAATTTTATAACAGAGAAATATAAATATGTATTTTTGTAATTTTTATACTTTTAAAAATAATTATGAGTAATATAAAATTAATATAAATATAATTAAACGATTAGCTTTATTGTTGATGAGTTGTTAGATTCTATTTGTCTTCTCTTTTTATTTTTTCTTTTCCTAATTTATGAATTTCTTCTTATTTAAGATTTGTGAATGTGATTCACATTATTTTCTTTTTAAAAGTACTTAGACTTGATCCACACTCATAGATATATGAGTGTTCAACAAAGGAATTAATATTTTAATGTTCGGGTGCATCTCTGAAAGTGTCCTCTAACTTCATTTAAAAAAAATTAATATGAAAATAAATTTTTTATTAAATTTTATCAATTTGCAGAAATGAAAATATTAAAAATGAATTGATTACCCAATAATATAGTTAGAGAGTAAAGTTATAAAATAAAAGAACTTTTCATTTTGTTGTTTTTCATATTTTTGTAAGAAGTTTATTATCATTATTATTATTATTATTATTATTATTATTATTATTATTATTATTATTATTATTATTATTATTATTATTATTATTATTATTATTTTAAAAAAATAAGATTTGGTAACCATGCATTATTTGGTAGTTATTTTTTTTTTATTTAAATCAATCAGGGTTAACCCATCCATTATGAACCGACTGGGATACAAGAAATCAAATATATCCTATATTAGAATTTAGTTCCCTTTGCATTGCATAGATAAAAAAAAATATTTTGATTTTTTTTAATAATTTGAATTAATTATATCTATAAGAATTGAATTAATTGAGGAATGATCAATAAAAAATTTAGTGATTTTATTTGAAAAAATACTTTCTATTTTCAGCATATGTTAATTAAAAATAGTCTAGTATATTTATATATGGAGAAAACAAGTGTTAAGAGAGTTTTGCCTTCCTTATAGGTCCACCAAATTGAACTCTAAATTAGTCGAAGCTTGTAACTATTGAACACCGAGAGCAATAGATGCTAAAAAAGAAGGTGATTGGCAAATTACTAGTCATCTAATCTCTTGGGTCACACTATTAGCAATTACTAGTCATATAATCTCCTATCAATAGGTAAAAACCAAATCCATGAAATATAGAGGTTATTGTCGTCGACACTGAAGCTAGGTTAGCGGAGGAGGGTGGAGATTTGTGAGGAGATAAGAGGGTCATAGAGGAGAGAGGATGCAAGGTATTGGGAGGAAAAGAGTGAGGATGCAAAAACTCTCTGCAAAAGAGGAAGAAGAAGAGATGGGTAGGGAGAAAAACACGCAGAAGAAGAAAATTACGTAGGTACCGTCAAGGAAAACATGGGAAACATCATTTTATTAGTTTTCCAATACTAGTTATAATTTGAAAAATTAGAAATTAATTTTTTAATTTTCTAAATTAGGGAAATATCACAACTAAACAGTAAATTCTATTTTTTAGTTTTTTAAGAAAAATTTTCTGAAAAACAACCTTATTTTCTAAAACTAAACAGGCCCTATATGCCCCCTTAGTTTCTTTTCTTTTCTTTTGCCATTTTACTACCCAACAAAGGAAATAGAATCAATTTCTTTTCTTTTCTTCTCCCTTTACTTTCCATGCACCGAGCAAAATGTTAAGTTTATCAAGAAAAAAAGATGATAAAGGAAGTCATTACATTCATGAAGACATTGATTTTAGCATTTTTTTTTTCTATTTTTTCCCTATAACAAAAATGGCTAGATTGAAACAAAGTTAAGGAAGAGGCTGAGAAGGAAGTTACTGAATTTTGTGCTCACATGAAAGCTGAATTTCAGAGGGAAGTTACAGAGGTGAGAGTGCTAAAAGATAGACCTCGATATATTAATTTGTTTATATGTTCAAAAAAGCAAAATCCTGAATCTCACATTGGGTCATATTAGTTTGCAGTCTTAAATATCAACTGTAAACTTTAGTTCTGTGATGATTCACAACACAATTTCATCAATGGATAATTTTTAAATCATGTTCTAGGCTTACCTCTGACAGGCATGGAAGTGATGATGTAAATAATTTTTAATGACAACTTTTATGCTGATGCATTATTCTCTTTCATCCTTGGTTACACTTGAAATTGTGAACCATTCTCAAATGTTTTTCCAATATGCATACATGTGCATGCTTATACACAACAGAGAAAGAGAGGTGCACACACTACAACAAAAAATCCTTATAATGACATTGATCAAATGTCATATAAAATATAAAAAATGTTATTATAAATCTATACCAACATTTTTTTAAAGTGTTATTCAAATGTAGCTTTATTCGGTGTGACTAGATATTAAAACAACATTTTCATTATTTGTTGGTATTCATTTACAATAACATTTATAATGATTTATTGTGATATTTTTTTAATGTTGCAATAAATTCACTTAACTAATATTTAATAAATGTTATTAAAATTATTTATTAAATTCCATAATACTACCATATAGCAACATTTTAAAAATATTGCTTAAAAATATTCGTACTACATTTATTAAATATTACTAAAAGATTATATTGCAATACTTTTATTATATTGATTAAATTAATATTATGTTAATATGCATATTTATATTTTATTAACATTTAACAACTTATTACAACATTTGTATGAGTGGAGGTTTATTGAAAATTAAATTTTATTACCCCAATTTAATATTTATTATCAATTACTTGTAAATTATAAAATTATATATATCTTTTAAAAATTATATTAGCAAAAAAGAAATTGAAAATAAAATTTATTTAATGATTATATATAACAACAAATTGTAAATTAAATACAATTACAAATTGAAGCAAATACCATATTTCATTCTGAAATTGTTCAAATTGAAACAAATACCATATTTCACTTCTGAAATTTTTCAATTACATCAAGAGCATTACCAAAGAAAAAAAACAATTCCTATATATATATCAGAAACACTAAATTGCTAATTGTATCAGACACTTCTTTTTCCTTTTGTTCTTTTGGAGGCATGAGTGAAAATCATCTTTTTTCACTAATTAACATCATCAGCAGATCCTTTGATTCCTCCAGGACCACCAGGTCTCTTAGGAAGCAACATGCCGTGAGTATTAGGCAAAACACCACCATTAGCAATTGTGACAGAGCCAAGAAGCTTGCTAAGTTCCTCATCGTTCCTGATAGCTAACTGAATATGCCTTGGCACAACTCTGTTCTTCTTGTTATCTCTTGCTGCGTTCCCATCCAACTCCAAAACCTGCACAGACCCACCAAAAAAAAACACTGAATCAACAAGACTCTAGAACAACGTAAAAAACAAAATGCAAAGATTAAAGAAATTAATATACAATCTCTACAGTAAAAATGAGGGTGACGTTTCATCAGGTGTGTGCCTTTTTACAAGTGCACAAAATTGCCTACCTTGCTAATGTTTATTATTGACATGCCATAAATATTTATGAAAATACAACTTATATAAAAAGTCGTGAAAATGTTACCAAACCATGATCAATAGTCATTGCTTCCTGATCTATAAAACTTTGCATTAGTGTGCCGAAAACTCGTTGGAATAACTTTTCCGTTCACTACCAAGTGGTAGGAAGCTAACTGGACCACCACTCTCTGCCAGTAACTATTCTTGCCATTTCTGGTTTAAGGGTAGCCTTTTCTATACTCTGTTTTTAAGAAAGATTTTGATTCTAATAAGATAAAAAATAAAATAAAATAAAATAAAATTATAAATATGATAAGAGATAGAGTTATATCTAATTTATTTTTTAAGAGATAAATGGTTGTTGAGAAAAAAATTTAAAATACATGACTTTTTAGAGATAAAAAAAAAAGATAAATGTTTTTTTTATTTGTTTAAACAAAGAAGATAAAATATAACTTTAATTTTTATTTAAAATTATAATGACATTAAATAAATGTTGTATAAGTTTAAATTACAATAATATTTTTTTAAAACGTTAGTGTAATGTGAAAAGTATTGTAATTGATAAATTTATAGTAATATTTATTGAAAATGTTGTTTAAGTATGATCTTTATTTGTTTAAAATCACATTTGTTAAATATGTTATTTGAAATATGTTGTTATAAACATTTTTTGTTGTAGTGACACGACACACCACAATTACAAATAATAGTGGTTGAGCTGCTTATTTATGGAATTTAGTCAAACTTAGATCACCTACTTGCTACTTCAGCTAGAATGTCTATTGTTACTTAGAAGATGACTTGACTCTACTCATGAATATTCTAACAGAGTAGTGGAGACTTAGAATAACAATTCAGAATAAATTGTATATTGAGTTTCTAATGTTACAATGAGCAATAACTTATACATGAATACATGGGAAGTGATAAGTACAAGATACAAAGAGAATACTAGTTGATAAAAGTAGTTACACAAGTATATCTCTAATACCCCCTCAAGCTGAAGGGTGTTTGGAAAACAACCAAGTTTGGAACAAATGGTATGGAAAGATGGTTTCGTCAGTGGTTTGGTCAAGATATATGCCAGCTGATCTTTAGAAGAGATGGAGTGAACTTTGAGCTACTGTGATGAAACTTGTTCCTGTACAAAATGAAAGTCCACTTCCACATATCTCGTACGTGCTCGAAATGCTGCATTGGAGGAGATGAAAACAGCTCCAAGATTATCACACCAGATTGTTGGAGGTTGGGTGAAAGGAACATGTAATTCATGCAACAACTTGCTTACAACAGAAGTATTAGCAACAGTTTTGAATTCAGACTCTATTGAAGATCTAGCCATAGTGGATTATTTTTTTGAACTCCATCCAATTAGATTGTGGCCAAAATAAATCAAGTGACCACCTGTAGACTTCCGGTTGTCTAAGGACCCTGCCTAATCAGCATCAACATCTGCTTGCAAGTTGAATGAATTTGTCCTAGAAATCAATAAGCTTGATTGAACTGTACTTGTAAGATAACGTAATAATCGTTTGAGAGCTTGAAAATGTAACTCAGTAGGGCAATGCATAAATGGCATTAATTTTCCAACAACCAAGGATAAGGCTGGCATTGTAAATGTGATGTACTGCAGCGAACCACAACATTGATGGTATTTGGTAGCTTGTGCAGAAGAAAGAGGTGATGTGGTACCCTTGCAAAGTGGAGGAGTGACAACCATTGGAGTTGAGATTGGTTTGCAAGAGTCCATACCCATAGACTGTAAGAGATTTTAGTGTTGTTAACCAAGTAACAATCCTTTGGGATGAGAAATAAATTCAACCCCTAGAAATTAATGAAGAGGCCCGAGATCACGCAGCTTGAATGCAGATGATAGTTTGGCAATGACTTCTTTCATAAAGGCAGTGTGATTGGAAGTAAGCACAATATCATCTACATAGATGAGAAGAAAACAAAGTGTACTATCATGATCATAAATGAAAAAGAGAGGATTTAGCATGTGAACCTTTGAAGCTGATGGAAAGAAGAAAAGAGCCAAGTTTGTGCAACCAGGCTCGGGGTGCCTACTTTAACCCATCCAAAGACTTGTTCAACTTAAAGATATAATGAGGGTACTCTTTGTTTACAAATCCCTATGGCTGCGACATATACACCATTTCAGTCAAGTCGCCATACAAAAATGCGTTGCTGACGTCAAGCTGATTGATATTCCATCCATAAGAGACAGCGATAAAGAGAATGATTCAAATTATGATTGGTTTGATAACAAGGCTAAAGGTCTCGGTATAGTCAATGCCATGCTCATGTGTGTAGCGTTTGACAACAAACCTGCTTTGTAATGTTCTAAACTCCCATTAGCCTTCCTTTTAATATGAAAAACCCAATGATTTCCCACTATATTAATGTTTGGTAGAAGAGGAACAAGTGTCCAGGTGTTTGTGCGATACAAGGCCTGTATTTCATCATGCATGGTTGTTTGCCATTCCTTGGATTTGGATGCTTGGGTATAAGAAGTGGGTTTAAGGAGGAAATCATGTTGGACAAGATGAGCATATTTTTTAGTGTTGTGAAGAGTTGAGTCTCATAGTTTCATAGGATGTTGCCGTTGAGAGCTTCGGGTAGAGGGTGGTAGTAAATCAATATAAAGTTGTAAACCATCCGGATTGGAATGTTGAAGTTGGTTTGGGTTGGAAGATAAGGTATGTTTGGAAATTGTATTTGGGGATAAGGTAATGGAGGGAATAGGGGATAATGGCAAATTTGAAATATGTAAGGAGGTGGTTTCGGTAGATGATGATTGAGAAGTATTTAGAGAGTTGTTAGATGAAGATGTGGACTGATGAGTATTTGGATATAAGATGTATCTAACGTGTTTGAATTGGTGATAAATTATGATGTTGGCAAAATTAGTTGTAACCAAGGAATTGTAGGAGAAGTGGGACTCTGTGACATAGGAGATGTATAGGACATTATTTGAAAAGGGAAGGTAAATTCTTCAAACTGCACATGTCTAGCCATAGAGAGACGTCGAGTGTCTTTGTCCAAGCAACGGTAGCCAAGATAATTATTGGAATATCCGAGAAAAACACATTACTTAGTACGGAAGGTGAACTTGTGTTTGTTGTATGGACGTAGTAAGGGATATACAGCACATCCAAAATATCCTTAAAAAATTGTAATCAGGCGCAGCTTTGTACAAGAGCTGATATGGAATAGCCTTGGAGAGAGCTTGAGAAGGCATACGATTAATCAGATATACAACTGTTTCGAAGGCAAAGTGCCAGTACTTGAATGGAACACCACTGTATCCAAGCAAACTGAGGCCAATATCCACTATATGTCGAATTTTCTATTCAGCATGTCCATTTTGGTCATGAGTATGTGGACATGCAATGCGGAGTAAGATACCAGATTTTTGAAAAAGTTTGAACAAAGGCATGTACTCTCCTCCCCAATCTGAATTAAAGGATTTAATAGCATAGCCAAATTGTTTTTCCACTAGATTCTGAAACTGAATAAAAATTTGAGGAACATCGCTTTTATTATGAATTGGATGCAACCAAGTAAACAAAGAAAAGTCATCAATAAAGACGACAAAATATTTATGTCAATTTGAGGAATTCATAGGGGCTGGCCCCCAAAGATCTAAGTGGATAAGTTCCAATAGCCTTATACTGTGATATTGAGCGGTTGGAAGAGAGAGACGATGCAATTTGCCCTGGTAATAGGCTGAACAAGCTTGGCGACTAAATGATTTGAGTAAACATGGCAACTGAAATTGATGAACTAAATGCTTGATTATCAGAGATGCAGGATGTCCTATACGAGCATGCTAATTATCCAAAGATGCTAGAAAGGCTGTCAATGGAAAAGAAGACTTAGGTGGTGCTTTGGAATCTTGTAAAGACCATTGTCGATCTTTCCCTAAAGTAATTGTTTCCTGGTCTGATGATCCTTGACAAAATAAAAATCAGGATGAAATTCAAAGAAACAATCGTTGTCAACACGCAACCTGCATACTGTGAGCAATGGTTTGATAATGCGAGGGACATGCAAAACATCAGTGAGATAAAATTTATTATTTAGAATACTTTTGCCTGTATGAGAAATAGAAAGTCCAGTTTTGTCACCAACAAGAGCTTTATGCTTACCTTTATAATCATCAGCGATTGTTAAGGCAGAAATCAGGTGTGATATGGTGACTAGCACTTATGTCTGGGTACCAAACCGATGAAGAAGAGGATCCTGGTGGAGTTCCAAGAATGGAGTTGTGAACCTGGGGGCAAAGTATTGAAAATTTGATTAGTGTTGCAACTAAAGGAATTGTGCTGAGCACTTGAATTACGTGACCCAAAATTCTGATCAAAGCGGCGTCGACAATCAATGGCAATATGATTATTATAGCCACAAATTTGGCAAGCTATTGAAGAACGAGAAGAGTTACTAAAATTGCACCGACCATGGCCTCGAGAAAACCTGTTGTTATTGGTTGACCGACCATTAGTATGTTGTGTAAGATTAACATTTGGTAGAGATGGCTATTGAGCTTTGAGAAGTAGTTCATATGAGACAAGGTAACTGTGCAGGTCAGAGGCGCTGTTGAAGAGTACCAATGGCACCTTTAAATTCAGCTCCTAGTTGGCGGTAGATTATCACATTAAATTCAGCTGGAGAGAGGACTTGACCATATAGAGTTAGAGAATCAGCAAGAGTTTTAGCCTGAAAGAGAAAATCAGATACAAACTTGTCTTCTTTTTGCAGATTGTGTAGTTCAATGTAAAGTTGTGTGTTTTTAAGCGGTGCTAACAACCCCATAGGCTGTCTCAAATGCTTTCCAAACCGCAGCTGCTGAATTCATTCCGACGAGATGAGGATAAACTTCCTCAGAAACAGAGCTTAATAACCATAAAAATAAGATTTGATCTTTGGAGAACCACGTAAGGTAAGCTGGATTGGGTTGATTGTCAATCTATTTGGGTGGTGGAGGCTCAGAACCATCAAGAATTCCATGGAGATTGTAGAAGTTGAGAAGTGGTTAAAACTAAAGTTTCCAAGGAATGTAGTTTTTGGCATTTAGTTTGATAGAGAAGTTTTGTTGGATGTGAGAAGGAGTTGAGGAGGGAAGTGGCATCGGAGATAGTGGCATTGATGAAGAAAGAGTAGTGTTCGAAGATGAAGAAATACAAGTTGAGGTTGAGGAAGTATTGGTAGTCATTCTGCTATGATAGAATAGCAATTCAGAATAAATTGTATATTGAGTATCTACTGTTACAATGAGCAATAACTTATACATAAATACATGGGAAGTGATAAGTACAAGATACACACAGAATACTAGTTGATAAAAGTAGTTACATAAGTATATCTCTAATATGGAGACTGATAAGGGATAACCATGTATCCACACTCTTGTATATCTCGTAGTGTTTCACTTGTACTCAACCTCATCTCTTGTACTGATCTATACAGCATACTGCATGTATATATGTAACCTGACCTATCCTGAATAATATACAGTACAATTCATTACTCATTCATATAATGTCTTCATGGTATCAGAGCAGAATTAAGGTCTAACAACCATTCTCTCTCATTTTTCCTTATTCTTACCATGGCTACCAATTCAGCAACTGATACTGTAGTTGTTCCAGTCACATCTTCATCAACTATTGCTTCTTTGCCAAACGTTGCTCACCAATTGCCCATCAAACTGAATGCCTCTAATTATCTATTATGGAGGGCTCAATTACTTCCCCTTTTACGTAGCTATGATCTCGCCGGACATATTAACGGCACCATGGCAGCACCTCCTGTCAACTTGAACGATCAACCGAATCCAGCATTCATGGCATGGTATAGGCAGGATCAGTTAGTGCTAAGCTGGATCATTGGATCCGTTTCTGAAGCCTTTGTTCCACAACTTGTTTGCGCTTCCAATGCTTTTGAAGCTTGGAACAAACTCGCCATCACATATGCAAATGGATCCAAATCACAGGCAAGAACCATTAAATCTCGCTTTTTCTAGTTGACCAAAGATCCTACAGAGGGCATTGCTCAGTATGCCCAGAAAGCTAAGTCCATATTTGATAAACTCTCCGCTTTAGGCAATCCTGTCTCTGAACCAGACCTTATTCAAGTTCTATTAAATGGATTGGATTCTTCCTTTTTCCCTTTTATTCGATCTGTCCAACAACGATAGGATGATATGACATATGATGAACTCTATGGTCTTCTCCTTTATGAGGAAGATGACATCACCACTGCTAATTCTGCTACACAGCAAGTTCCTCCTTCGGCTTTCTATGCCACTTCAGCCTCCACTGATGCTTCAAGAGGAGGTCGTCAATTTTTTCCTTCACGCGGTGGTCGTGGTGGTCGCACCTATAGAGGCCGTGGCCGTGGTTGGCAATCCATGCGATCCTTCCCTTCGCCATCATCAAGTACTCCTGATTACTCTCATCTCCAATGTCACAATTGTTCAGGTACTGGTCACATAGCTCCTTAATGCCCTTCTCCTTGCCAAAAACAAAGACAATCTTCTACACCCACTCGGCCAACATCTCATCTTGCTGCCCACTCTCCATCGCTTTTGAATCCTTAGTCGTGGATACTTGACTCAGGTGCTACTCACCACATGACCCCTGATATTGATAATCTCTCTTTGCATTCTAATTATCAGGGTTCTGATGCTGTAAAAATTGGCAACGGTAAATCTCTTCCCATTACTCATACAGGTTCTTCTCTCTATCGTTCTCATGATCATATTTTCAAATTCCATTATATCTTGTGTGTTCCTCATTCTTGTTCTAACCTATTATCTATTTCTGCTTTCACTAATGCTAATGATGTTTCAATTGAATTTTTCCCTGAATTTTTTCTGATTAAGGATATCCGCACGAGGCAAACGCTGCATACCGGCCAGAATGATAATGGCTTGTATTCCATGTTCTTGGAACACCTTCGTCAGACACCCTCTCGCCCTAATGCTTTGTTAGCCGCACCATTGTCTCATTGGCACTCTGTTCTTGGTCATGCCAATATGTCTACTGTCAAAAGTGTCCTTCATCATTTTAATATTCCCTTTCGTAGTGATAATAATGCATGACATGCATGCAATGTTAGCAAGAGTCATAAATTGCCTTTTTCTTTGTCAACAACCATGGCTTCTAAGCCTTTAGAAATTATTTCCTCTGATGTATGGGGCCCTGCCCCAGTACAATCCATTGATGGTTTTCGATATTATGTTCTTTTTTATGATCATTACAACAAATATTGTTGGATATATTTCATGCATTTTAAGTCTGAAGTCTTAAGTGTATTCATTAAATTTCGACACTTAGTAGAAAATTTTTTTGAATGTCCAATTAAATCTTTTCAATCCGACTGGGGTGGTGAGTATCAGGCTCTCATCAAATATTTAACTGAAAATGGCATATCCCATCGTGTTTCTTGTCCCAAAACACCTGAGCAAAATGGCTTGGCAGAGTGCAAACATAGACACATAGTTGAAACTGCCCTTTCCTTACTTCACCATTCTTCCATTCCCACCAAATACTGGACTCATGCTTTTGACACTGCCTTATACACAATTAATAGATTGCCCACCCCCACATTAGCCAACATCTCCCCTTTCGAAAAATT
>CATIWK010234346.1:0-10004 GCA_949634005.1 Mallotus japonicus
CCGAGAAAATTATTTTTGAAAGATAAAAGAAAGGTAGGCCAAAACTGAAAACGCAAAATTCAATTCTGAAAAAATAAAAAGGGTCGGACCATAAAAGAAAGAAGCCTGGTCAAACATGCTATTTTTTGAAATTTCCTCTAAAAAATATATGTACTCTTAATAAAAAAAATAATAAAATAAAACTATTACAATAACTTTTTAAATTATTATTTTTATATTTAATTTAATTATATTTTTAATTTATTAAAATTATTTAACTAAGTTATTTTAAAATATATATTATTTACAATTTGCGCAAAATGCGAATTTACAATTAATGTTATATAAATTATTATTGACAAAAAATATATATATATATATATTTTTGAATGAAAAAGGAATTGCATTAAATCAAATCAGCAAACAGAACATCATCAATGAGGGAAGGACTACAACCAATCCATTCCCTTAGATCAGACATGGAAGCTGCTGCTCTTGTTAGAGAACGAGCTACAGCATTCGCTGATCTTTTAATAAAAAGCAACTGACATTCACTCAGTTTTTCCAACAAAGACTTACAATCTTGAATAATGATGCCTAAAGGAGATGAATTATGACCTGAAGAGTTAACAACAATTACCAAAATCTGAGAATCAGATTCAATCAAAATCTTGGACCTGGCCATGCGCACCAACCAGCTGAGTGCTTCTTTAAGCGCTAAGGCTTCTACAAACAGAGGATCAGGAAAGCCTTGTTTTGGGACTTGCAGAGCTACTAAAAACCCTCCAGAGGAATCATGCAATACACAACCAATACCAATATGGCCCAAAGTATTTGAAATACTTGCGTCCACTTTGCACTTGATAAAGCCTGGCGGAGGTCTATTCCATTTTACCTGGACTGCAGGTCTTGATAATGCGTTAGGGGATAACTTGGTAACACAAACTTCCTGCCAATGAATATTAAAATTCCTGGCATTATTGAGAATAATACCTGCCCCTCGTTGCTTTCCTTTCCAAATCTTATCGTTTCGATTTCTCCATAAATGCTAAAGAATAGAAGCAATAACCTGTAAATCTGACTCCACAAAGCGACTAACTAACAGAGACCACCACTCCTTCAAATCAGCAACTTGGCTAGAACATTCCCTAAAGGGCAACATTACCCACATACTCCGAGCAAAAGCACAACTGACCAAGCAATGGTAAGAAGACTATTCAAGCGAATGACAAGTTGGGCATACCTCTTCCACCACAACTCTCTTTGACCTCAAGGCCTATAATATGGGAAGGCATCCAGAAAAAACTCTCCACAAGAAATTTTTGATTTGTGGATGAACCTTTAATTTCCAAAAACTTTGCCAGTTAAAGGAAGTAGAACTCTCAATGACATTGTCCCACCTGATCATTCTGTATCCACTCTTGACTGAGTAGTCCCCTGACCTCTCCTTGCTCCAATACCATTTGTCACTAGTGTGGGACTCACTAATAGGCACTGATAAAATATTATGCACATCACAATAGCTAAATAAGTCAGTCAATACATCTGAATCCCACTGACGCTCATCCAACCTGAATAAAGAAGCAATTGTTGCATCCCATAATTCATCAAAAGCAGGAGTTTCAATAAATGGATTTTCAACGTCTAACAACCACGGGGTGCCCCAAATTTTAATACTATCACCCAAACCAATTCTGATCTTGGCCTTGCTTCGTAACAGGTCCAGAGATGTAAAAATGCTGCGCCATGTGAAACTGGGATTTAAGCCCAAGCTAGCTTCAAAAAAATCAGATTTTGGAAAATATCTGGCTTTCAAAATACGAGATGCTAGAGCTTGAGGCTGAGAGATGAGATGCCAACCCTATTTAGCAACCATGGCAAGATTAAAGTCATGAAGTTTTCGGAATTCAAAACCTCTACTTGTCCGAGGCTTGCATATGCGATCCCAACTTTGCCATCTTATCCCACTTTGCTGATTCCCCGCTTTTCCCAACCAAAAACTATTCATCATCCTTTCTATTTCTTCACATAAAGACACGGGAAGAAGAAAGATAGACATAACATAGCTAGGCAATGCTTGAACATCTGACCTCAATAAGACCTTCTTGCCCGCTCTTGAAAAAAGCTTATACCGCCATCCTTGAAGTCTCTTCCAAGCTTTCTCTTTCGTAAATCTAAATACTTCAGATTTGTTGCGGCCTATAATAGAAGGCAATCCTAAATATTTGCCATGGTATGAATAAGATTGCACTCCAAGACTTGCACAGATACTAGATTGAACTTCACTCGAAACATTCCTGCTGAACATGATTGAGGATTTATTAAAATTGATCATCTACCCCAAGGCTTTCTCATAAGACTGAAGACATTCTTTGATCTTGTTACATTCACTATCAGAAGCTTGGAAGAACACAAAGCTATCATCTGCAAAGAATAAGTGCGAGATTGTGGGGCACTTCTCGCCACTTTAATCCCATATAAAGAGCCTGCTTGACACATCCTATTAAGAACAACAGATAAATCCTCCGCATAAATTAAAAATAAGTATGGAGATAGCGGGTCTCCTTGGCGGAGCCCTCGACTAGGAATTATGGGGCCTATCTCCATATTTCGATGTATCACTGAGTACGACACCGTCTAAATAAATAACATCACCAGGTCAATAAACTACTCATGAAAACTCAGAGCCATCATCATATTCTGAAGAAATTTCCATTTAACTCTGTCGTATGCCTTGGACATGTCTATTTTCAAAGATGCCCACCTAACTTTCCCCTGAGTTGTTTTGTGCATAAAATGACTGATCTCATACGCAACTAGAACATTGTCTGAAATAAGGCGCCCAGGGATAAAAGTGCTTTGAGAGTCCGAGATGACAGAATTCAGAAGGGGCTTCAATCTATTTGCTATGACTTTGGATATAATCTTCAGAATCACATTACACAGAGCTATTGGCCGATATTCCGATAATCTAGAAGGACTCTTAATTTTCAGAATTAAAACAATATGAGTTGCATTCAAATCAGATGGCAACTACTTATTATTCAAACAATCCAGACAAAAAGAAGTAACCGACTCACCCACAATGTCCTAGTGATGTTTAAAGAAACCCGGATTAAAGCCATCAGGACCCGGGCTTTTATTCGGATGCATCTCCTTTAGAGCTTTTACAATTTCCTGACCAGTGGAAAGCTTTAACAGATCTGTATTTTGACTTTCAAAAACCCTGCATGAAACCTTTGAATAATTTCAACATCAAGACAACCTTGAGAAGTAAATAGGGAATCAAAATAGCCTTTAATATGTTGTTGAAGCCCTGTATTCCAATCCACCCGATTACCATAGTCATTAATCAAAGAGGTAATCTGGTTTTTCCGATGGCAAGAGGACGCATAAGCATGGAACACCTTCGAGTTTGAGTCACCATCACGTAGCTAGAACAACTTGGAGCACTGCTTCCAATATTGCTTCCTCTGCTCAAGCAAATTTTAGAGTTTTAGAGAAACTTGCTAGAACAACTCCGGATTCCCACTCCTAGATCTCCGCAAATCCCCCAGTTCCCGACGACAACTATTAATCTCAGAAGAAAACTTTTACCTGAACTGTTCACCCATTGCATCAACACATGACCACAAGAGATCAATCTTTTCGGAGCAGTAAATGTTGGATATTTGTTCCAAGTCCCTTGAATCAGCTGTTTACAACCTGACTCAAGAAGCCAACCATTCTCATATCTGAATCGCCGACTCATAACCACATCCTGATGAACTAAATGAACACAAATGGTTGCATGATCAGACGAGCACACTGCCACATTAACCACTTCCACTTGAGAAAATAAATTGAACCATAACCCAGTACAAAGAACCCTATCAAGACACTCCTCAACATGATTAGGAGTACCTCTTCCCCTTTCTGAGGTAAATTGATGCCCCTTCATGCCGATGTCCAAGAGATTTAAGCTTTCGACTGCGTTTATGAATCTGTTGATTAAATGAGTAGGTTGTGGAATTAGACCTCTCTTCTCATGATGTGAGAGGATGTCATTAAAGTCACCCGCGAAGCACCAAGGTAAAGAAGAAGAAGAAGCCAACAGCTTAAGCAAATTCCACGAGTCAGACCTGCGGCTCCGTTCCGGGTACCCATAGAATCTAGTGAATCTCCACTCACCGTAAGTTTGATGATAGATACTTACATTAATAAAGTTAGCAGAGAAGCCAATCAAATTGATACTAAATTCATTTTTCATATCAAACAAAGCCCACCACCCACATTACAACCTCTAACAAAAAATAATTTATCAAAACCCAATCTCTTCTTAACTTTATCAGCACAAGCCCACTGACCCTTACATTCCATAAGAAATATCAAACTAGGCTTAAATCTGGACACTAAGTCCAGTAATTCCTGAACTGCTCGTGGGTTGCCTAGCCCATGACAGTTCCAGCTTATGTAATTCATAATGCCTGACGGGCCTGATCTTCAGGACCCGCCTCCATAGAGCTATTCACACCCTGCCTAGATAAATCATCCAAAGTCACTTCTGAATTCAATTTCTTAGGCCCATAAATAACAAGCCCATCACCCTTCCTTTTCCTTTTAGCGTCCATAAAAACTAGGAGATTTGAATCATCCTCCCGCTTCACTTCCTCCATAAAATCCGTAACTTGAGCACTTGCCTTAGTCATGCTACCTGAAGTTTGGAAAGTCCCGCTGTTAATGGGATTTTTTAACCGCCCATCACCCACATTTTGAGGAGCATGAATAACTTTCATATCTGAAGCACTGACGACATCCTTGTCCCTCCATTCCTGATCGGAATCAATGGAAGTTAGTTCCCGAAGCCATCTAGCTCCTATACCGGCTGAATTTCATTTGGAAGGTGCTCTAAGCCATGTCCCATATAGCCTCTCCACGGATTTATCTAGGAAATCCATCAGTTTCTCATAAAACCTCTCTGAGTGGCCAATGAAGCCACAAAAGAAACAGAATTGAGGAAGTCTCTCATATTTAAAATTCGCCCAAGAGAGTTCCCCATTAGCAGCCTTAATACGCATTCTTCTTTTAAGAGGTTTCCTGATATCCATAAGCATACGAATTCGCATGTAGGAACGCCAAGCACCACTGAAGTTTGAGGGATCCACATGTAGGAACTCCCCAATATAATTCCCTATTTCCTTTGCTATCCTTTCTGACATGAACCTAGGAGGTAGATCGTAAATTTGAGCCCAAAGCTGTGTATGAAACAACTGGACCTGTAGAGGATTCTTATCCGTTCCAAAACGCAGCAAAGTAACAGATGATGATCAAACGTCCAAGGACCCCCTTCAATGACTCTCTCTCCATATCCATCTCACGAAAGAAATGAAATAAGAATAAATTAGTATCCACATCTGTAATACTTATACCCTTCACCGGACGCCAAAGAGCAGCCAATGTATTTTTCATTGCAGGAACATTGATGTTCTTATCAGTTAAAAAACGCCCCACCAAACTCCATTTTGTACCCTGCCATGGTTTTACCGCATTGGCGCGGGACGTCTCCAACAATGGACCCTGATTTTCATCCAACGCCAATCTAGAGTACATGTCCTCAATGGACTGGTGAGACTTAGAACTAGATTCGGTCATTTTTTAGAAAAAGAATCGACAAGAAAAAAGAAAAACAAACAAAGAATAATCGTAAACACTTTCCAAGAAGATGGAAACCAAAAAGCAAACAGTACGAGGAAAAAACCTATCAGAGGATGGACTGTAGACACCTATCATAGAGATAGGACTTTCTGTGTATTTATTGACAATATATATTACCTATTATCAACAATATATTATATTATATAAAAAATTTTAAAAATATATTATAAAAAATTTGGTAAAAAAAAAATATATATTATATTTATATTAAAATAGTTTATTATTTTATAATATAAATAAAATTAAAATAAATTATATTCAATAAATATATTAATTACATGTATTGTACATTAAAAAAATACTATCTTTTTTTTTTTGAGGAATACTATTATAAAAAAATACTATCTAAATACATTAAAATTAGATAGTAAAAATTATGTCAAAAAAAAATTAGATAGTAAAAATAAAATGTAAATTTTTTTAACAAATTAAAAATTCTTCTTGAAATACAAGAAAAAATTCACTAGTCTTTAATGCTGACTTCCAGCCTCCCACCAAGCAACCACCATATCCAGCTGACACTTCCAAAGAACACAAATTTTCTTGAACAACAAAAGAATTCAAGATTTAGTTTGTTGCATCCCAATCAGATCAGCAATGGGCAACACATCTTCAATGCTGACTCAATACGACATTGAAGAAGTTCAGGAGCACTGCAATCACACCTGTAATCACTCTACATTCACTTTTTTTTTTTTTTTTATCAATTGCATTGAACTGGGATTTTTCTTGAGCTTTCGTTTTCTTCTACATGAGCAGTTTCCCAGCAAGAAATTGTCTCATTGTACCAAAGATTCTGCCAATTGGACCGAAATGGCTGTGGTTCTATCTCAGCTGAGGAGTTCCTCTCAGTGCCTGAATTTGCTGTCAATCCACTCGCTCAGGTTCATTCATGCTTTCGTCTGTGTTTATTTAGCTCTTTTTGTTTGTGGGTTTCTTTTTGTTTTGATATTCTTTTGGGTGGTTTTTATTTTGTGTCTAGAGATTGTTCAGGATGATAGATGGATTAAATTTTAAAGACTTTGTTGCCTTCTTGTCTGTATTCAGTCCTCGCGCTGCTTTGCACCAGAAAATTGAATGTAATATTAGTTCTTTTCTTTATTCTAATTGTTATATATTGAATTTTGATGCACTGGAATTTTATTTTGGTTGTTCACTGTATCTGCAATTTGCTTCTTGTGTAGTTATTTTCAAGGTTTATGATTCTGATGGCAATGGGAAAGTTGCATTCAATGACATGTTGGATGTATTGCATGATTTGACTGGACATTTTATCTCGGAACAGCAAAGAGAGGTTGGATTAGCTCATTATTCTGCTGATTAATTGTTTTTGTTTACCTTTCATTTATTCTTAATGTATGGATGAAAGTAGGGTGCGAGAGCAAAACTAAATTGCATGCTTTATGTCTACCCAAAAGAAAAAATTGCATACTTTGTGCTGTACGTTCGCCAATTAGAAGGAAGACTAGAAAAAGGGGAAAGTATTCAGTTGTATGAAGGAGCAAAGCAGTTTTAAATACTATGGGAGCTTTTCTTATTGCACATTATGGGCAATCCTTGGTTCATTTTTAAAACCTAGTCAAGGTTCTTATGCTATGTTTTCTATTCATGGAGTGTGTCAGGCCTGAGGCTTTTGGGAAAGGTTTTTTTTTTTTTTTTTTGCAAAATTAATGGACTAATAATGTATTTTGTTAGTGTATCAATTTCTTAAATGAATGCTTTTTGATTTAGTGTGGTAATGTTTGCTGAACATATTTAGAATTTCTGGACAAAAACTTTACATGGGTCATAATATTAGCAATCATTGTTTAAAGTATTTGACAGAAGTCATTTCCATGAAAGGCAGGGATTGAATTTGCAGAAAGGTATTTCCTGGTTTGCTAATTAAGAGAGTGGAAAATGCAGGTTTTGTATGCATATTGTATTATTTGAGTGATTTACAAAAACACATTTGATTCCAACATGTCGAATTCTTTGTCTAGTTAGCATCATAAAATTAGAAATGCAAAGCACTATAATACATTTTTCTAGCGTAAACTTTGATATTGAAATGCCACACTCATCGACAAATGGAATGTTTTTTATTTGGTGCAGCAAGTGCTTATCCGTGTCCTTGAGGAAGCAGGCTATAAGAAGGATTCCTTGTTAGTTTTGTCAGACTTTGTAAAGGTACCTTTACAGTTATAAATACTCTAGATAGTTTTTGCAACATAAACAGTTTTATCATTCCGGGTTACAATTAAGGAGCATGAGTATTTGTATGTAGATCATGTGTGTACGTTTAAGCTCACCAGATGTGCATAATTCTTTGGTTGGCTTAATCAATCTCATTTTTATGTATAAAATTCTAATTTGTCCTCTGGGGATAGTTTTTGCCTGGAACAGAAAACCAGGATGCCATATAATGAAATTTGCTCTTTTAATACCTCCCATATGACCTTTTGTAGCTTCTCCAAACCCTGTTAATTTCACCTGGAAAAGCTGCTGTTGCTCCCTCGTCATGTTACAAAAATAAGCCTCCTTTGAAGAAAGTATTTCTGTTCCTGTATCTTGACATGTGATATAAAATTTAACAGGGTAAATTGTGTGTTTCAATAGTCTTAAAGGCTTCAGCAATTTAGCTCTTTATTGCTTATGAAGAGTTAAATCCTGTATAAGTTAAACTTCTACAGATGGGAACCTTATATGCTGTTGATAGACCTTTTGGTGACAGAAGAGTTATGCACTTGTTATGGTTTTTAATTTTAGGCATCTAATTCAGTGATGCAGCATTTTCAGATGCATTTTAGATTTCTAACTAATATGCTTGGGTATTCTGAGCATTTTGAATAAGTTTATTAGGGTCAGCATTTTTTATTTTCTAATTATTTAAAATTTTTTGTTAAGATCTCTGTCTTCCTTCTTGTTAATTGTTGAGTTGGTATTTCTCTCAAAATTGTTTCTCTAAGAGATTGTCGCTCTCTCTCTCAAATTGAGCCCTTATTTCACGGTTTATTTTCTCAATTTGTCACCCTATAACTAGATTTATATCTAGGACTATAACATCACTCGTGTAGAAATCGGTTACTCTGTCAGATTAAAATCTTCTTAAGCATCTTACAATGCTGACGTGTCAATTGTCTTTCGTGGATCGATAATAACCAAATAATGTCTTCTGACCTGTTTTCATTATTTCTAGGGTGGCTTGGTCCTGAATAGACTAAACAGTAATTGAATTAATCCTGGTGGTTGAAGTGGGACACTCAGTTCTCCTTATCAACCAATGGCTTGTAATTCAAGTATTGAATCTTGATGGTTAGCCTTCTATTTTTCTATGTTAGGTTGAAGTCTGAGAGAGGTGTATGGAAAAATGCTTTTGAATCTGAAGGGTTAGAATAGAAAAGATCTCTTATTGGACAAGCATACCTAGGCCATTAAATCTAGGACTTGTTCTAGGCTCTAGCTTAGCTTACTTAAAACTTCTGTGAGGTGCCAGCAAAAGACAATAACAAGGGATACAATTTGATTTTCTAAAGAAAGGGGACTTGGTAGTAGTATTAAAAGATTTTCAGTCAGGATATTGCTATCTTGAAGTTGCTTTTTCACTGAAATAGTAACTGGTGGTTTTGTAGCACAACAAACACATTAACTGGTGGTTTATGGCACCACATCAATTGTCGGCTTGAACCCGAAAACTGTTTTGGGATTCCTTGCAGCAGAATGCTAGACAAGGAAGTTAAATCTTATATTGTGGAACCTGGCTGCTATAGTAGATTCATTTGAATCCTAGGAGATTCCCATTGTTTACAGCAGATTCATCTTAGGAATGTCCTGTTGGCTCATACTA
Organism: Mallotus japonicus; assembly: GCA_949634005.1. Lineage (NCBI taxonomy): Eukaryota > Viridiplantae > Streptophyta > Magnoliopsida > Malpighiales > Euphorbiaceae > Mallotus > Mallotus japonicus. Next base: position 9,500 of record CATIWK010234346.1, read on the forward strand.
GACTAAATTTTCACATCTAGCTACCATTGGAGGAGAAATTAACTGGAGGGAGACAGGCTGCCGCAGAGAAATTAACATGGATAATTCTTGATCTCTGTCTTCTAAGCCTGCTTCTGTAGGAAAGAAATTGCATATATGTGATGAATTAGAGAGGATAGGGGTTTCTCTACAAATCATTTGAGCCAAGGAGGGAGAGAAAGAGTTCCCATCTATAGAATTTCTCTTCTATGCCTTGGTTTTGGTTGCTATAAATCTAATGTAATGATGGTCAATCACTAGGGAGTTTATTGTTTGCAATATCTATTATTGTCGAATTCCATTATTAGCTACTACGGCAGCCATCAATTAGACCACTTCCATGTCATGCATACTTGATAATCTGTGCATTTCAAGGCTTTGATTCTTAAAATTGTCAGATTTTAGGTGCTTAAACTTTTTTGTTTTTTCTATTTTTGACAGCTCCTATATATTCTAGTTGCCTTGGATGGGAAATGCCAATAATTTA
>CATIWK010234375.1:0-11004 GCA_949634005.1 Mallotus japonicus
TTGCTCTGTCAATCAATGATATTTGCCAGTTTGCCACATGAATCCATTAGTCTTTTTGGCTATTACTAAACACAAACATACAAAAAAAGCTTCACTATCATCATCCTCTTCATATCCCACCAACTGGCCTCCAATCACGTTTAATACACGAATCAAAACAAAACGTGCATGCTCCTCCTCTCTTCTTCTCTTCCTTTTTTTTTTTTTTTTTTTTTTTTACATATATATTTTAATTTTTCCCAATAATAATTATTTAACCAACCAAAATGACCCATTTTGATCACAATCCTTTGACATTAACTCCATTCAACATCTTACATTTCTCCAATTCTTGAGGGCAAAAGGGTCATTTCATATAAAAAATGCTAAAAAAGAATTAGAAAAATCCTTATTTATATAAAAAATATTATACCATGTCATTAAATTTATAAATATTTTATATTAATTAATAAAAATAAATTGATATCAGCAAAATATTATACAAGGACTCTTTCAACTAAAATAATAATTAAATAATTAAATTTTTAAAAAGAATTATAAAATTTATAATTGGGATTTTCTTCCATTATATAATCTTATAAAAACTATTAATATATTTAACTCATTTACCTTCTTACTAATTAAAAAATTAATTATATTTTCTAAAAAATTTTAAAAAATAATTATTTTTATAAAACATTTTTTTTTTTGGGGCATGGTATGTTCTGATGGTGGTGGGGGGGGCGGGGCGTGGACTTTTTGCTGAATTTCAGATCCAGAAAAAGCAGACTTTAAACTCAACAAAACACAGAAATTTCTTTTTTTTTAAAAAAGTTTCCAACTTTTTGGATATAACAGCAAAAGATAAACACTTTCTTTCTTTCTTTCTTTCTTCTTATCTATAATGTCTGAAAATGAAACCCGCCACCCGCGTCAGCCACCGTCGGCCTCTTGTCCGCCTCCCAAATCCTCCACTTCATCACGGCCAACCGCCATAACTCTCCCGCCACGCTCTTTCGACCAAACATTCTTCTCTGCTGCTGCTGCTGCTGCTACTACTACTCCAAACATGGGCTTAGGCTTTAGTCCTGGTCCCATGACTCTTGTCTCTAACTTATTCTCTGATTCGGATGACTTCAAATCCTTCTCTCAGCTCCTCGCTGGCGCTATGGCTTCTCCGGCGGCTGTCAATACTAAAGCTCCTTCCTTTTCTTCTCAAGAAGATAAGGTCTCCGCCGGAGATAATAGTAGGTCGCCGGTGAACCTATCGATTGTTCCGCCGCCGCCGATGTTGAGTCCGGTTGCTCTTCTTGATTCTCCGGGATTTGGGCTCTTTTCTCCTCAGGTATTAGAGAAATTGAAAAGCTTTGCACGGTGTCGTGTATCACCTTTGTTGTTTTGTATAGTTCAGTAAATTTACAAAGTTTTGATTTTTATTTTAATTTTTAATTTACTATGCAATTTGAATGAAACCCATTTTTTTCTTTTATGCAATTAAGCTGGAGGATTATCTTGATGAACAAATAATTGTTTGAACTTTATGCACGTGTCCAGTTGCGTAAGATTTTGACCAATTATCTGGTTTAATGTTTTACTTTTAGACAAGAAATTGAGCTCTTGTATTAGTGGTCCGGCTTCATTTATTGAATTTTGGCAAGCATTGAATCTGTAAACGGTCCAAGCCATGTATTTCCAATAATTTGATTTAGTAGAATATGTTGTCCAACCAGGATGTCAAACGGAGGAGTGAGTTTGGAGCTTTAATATTTAATGAGCTTGGCATTATTCCATTTTGTCATATCACATGCTTAATATTTTTGAGATGCCATTGTGCTAATCTCCATGGATTTGTGTAGGATTTTATGGGTTTGATATCAATAAAAAACAGTTGAGACTTTTGTTCTGATTATAGGCTTTATCAACAGTGAAAAGTTACCCAGCATTGCTAGTGAGAATAGTGTTATGAATGATTGAGCTTGGATGATGGTACTTTCTTTGCATTTTATGCCTTTTAGTTTTAATCCTAACAGATGGTCTCATTTTAGCTTCTTGATGCCATAAATAATGCATCAATGTTAAACATGATCGTGCTATGGTTGACCATAATTGTTTCCCACTCTTTCTATATTATTCTTGTTTAAGTTGGTTTTTTTTTTTTTTTTGGATTTAACATAATTTATGCAGCTCCTCTTTTGTTTGTTTAATAACGTGCGGCTGACATTTTGTATTTCTCAATCCTGGCATGGTCTTTCTTCTGTGATATGCTTATAGAGACCTTCTATAGTGCCATATTCTTGTTGATGGTCAAGCACCATTCTGTTTCACAAAGGCAAATGTTTGCGCTTCTTAACCATGAGTGATCACTGAATGGCATATGTCAGAATTCAGAACAGGTCAAGTATGGAAAGAATGCACATATTAGTGACTTGTATCTGGGCTGCTCATCTTTTGGGTTTAGTATTTTAACCTAACAGGATCGAAGCTTATAGATGTATAACAGCTTTGGAGCTATCAGTTGTCATTTAATATGTCACTAATGTGATTCTGTTTATAGCCTTATTTTCACTACATTACTGCTACTTACTGCAGTGTTTTGTCAATTTATAGGGATCCTTTGGAATGACACACCAGCAGGCCCTAGCTCAAGTTACTGCTCAGGCTGCACAAGCCAATTCCCATATGCATGTTCAAGCACAATATTCATCTTCTTTACCATCAGCGCCAGTGGCATCTTCGACTCAATTTTCTTCAGTCAATACTAATTCCGCCACACACCAGCAGATGCTACCATTGATACCTGACCTTAGTGCATCGTCTTCAGACTTCCCTTATCCTGATCAGAGATCCCAAGTTTCCTCAGTTGCTGTTGATAAACCTGCTGATGATGGCTACAACTGGCGAAAATATGGGCAGAAACAGGTGAAAGGCTGTGAATTTCCTCGAAGTTACTACAAATGTACATATCCCAGTTGTCCTGTCAAGAAAAAGGTTGAGCGATCTCTTGATGGTCAAGTAACTGAAATTATCTACAAAGGGCAGCACAACCATGAACGTCCTCAACCCAATAAACGAGGGAAGGAGGCTGCAAACTTGAATGGAAACTCGAATAATCAGAGTAATCTTGAACCAGCTTCCCAACTTCAAAGTGGAAATGTGAACAGATGGAAAGATAGGAAGGATCAGGAATCAAGCCAAGCTACACCTGAACATGTATCGGGGACAAGCGACAGTGAAGAAGTCGGTAATACTGAAACTGGTGCGGATGAAAACGATGAAGATGAGCCAGATCCCAAGAGAAGGTACTTTCACGTGGAAATGTTCATGTGATCATACTTAAAGAAACTGAATTGCAAAGTTTATTGTGTACATCTAATAAAGTCAAAAATCTTGTTCTGCAGAAATACAGAAGTCAGGGTCGCAGAGCCAACTTCTTCACATAAAACTGTCACAGAACCTAGAATCATTGTGCAAACTACCAGCGAGGTTGATCTTTTAGATGATGGCTATAGATGGCGCAAGTATGGGCAGAAAGTTGTCAAAGGGAATCCTTATCCAAGGTAGTTTTCCCCAGCTTATATGATAATAAATTGTAGCAATAATAAGAATAGAATTCACTCTGTTTTTCGTGTTCTGATTATAATTCATTATAGGGTTGAAAGTCCTTATTGTAGTCCACCTAACTCAATTTGCTTGGTGTTTGCAGTATTATACACTAATGCATTTAGATCATCAGAGGCTGAAAGCCTCTTTCTTTCTCCACCATCAGGGGCAGGGGTATGAGGTTACAAAACTAAACAAGATGAATAAATTATGCTATTACCATTCCTTTCTTCCGTTGAATACTACTTTTTAGACATAGTTTTATCTGGCACGGTTTCTTAGATAAGGTACACAGAAAATTTTTAACCTAATTGTAAATCATATTAGGGTGACCATTTTGGTCATCAAAATTTCTGATGGGCTAAAAGTTTCATGTGTATGGTTGGAAATCCATTTCTTCCAATTGCAGTGCCAACATAGTGTGCATTTGGCAAAAATATTTTGCATAAAGTTGGTTTTAAGAAACTTTAAGTCGGAAAAAAATGCTCTGGTCCATTAAGACAAATCCTTCCTCCTCTTCAGACTCTTGGTGCTGTTGCATCATCTTTTTTCAGATAAATTAATGTTTTCCTCCCCTACCCTAGCCCCCTGATTGTTAGAAGATTTTGATGCTTTTGCTTATATTTGATCATTCATAGTGTTTTCCTGGTTAGTAGTGAAAACTTAATAATATTTTTCTGGTTGAATTTTTCTGTAATCTCTTATAATTGTAATTGTTCAGTACTTACCATGTTGAAGGCCTTCTTAGCGAGCTTGCATTGCCATTAGTCTTTCATAAACCCATGCATTCATAGAGAAAGGTCAATGGTGATGCCTTTGCTGCTAGTATCATGTAACACATAGGCGGTCATTGCTTTATTGTATTCTATTGATAGAAAATGTGTTTATACACGTCGTGAAGTCAAGTTTTATCTTTAAAACTTGGGTTCCCATTGCATAGTCATTATTCGATGCTCATTCAGTTCCCAAAACATGTGTTTTTGCTCTATAAATTTTGATGTTGACATTTAATTAGAGACTTCCTTCTATGATCTACAGGAGCTACTACAAATGCACAACTGCAGGCTGCAAAGTTCGTAAACATGTCGAGAGAGCTGCAAGTGACCCAGGAGCAGTTATAACAACATATGAAGGCAAACATAATCATGATGTACCAGCAGCTAGAGGGAGCAGCCACAACACAGCCAATAGTAATTCATCTGAGCTAAAACAACAAAATGTAGAGAAGAATCCTGTAAATAACAGAAGAGACATGGGCACCAATAATCAACCTATAGCACGGTTGCGGTTAAAAGAAGAGCAAATAACATAGTTTCTCTGAGTTATTGCAAAATGCAGGATACCGCAGACATTTAATTATGAATCAGGAACAGCTGTAAGATATCTATGCTGAAGTCTGTTTTTCATGTTTATTGAGGCTGTTGTTTTGGTCAAAGGCCCTAGTCATCCACTGCCATATATACAAGGAAGAAGAAATTATAAAGAAGATAAAGAGAAGTCAATCTGAGGCAAACTTTCTTGGATTGAGTTGGAATATTGTTGTATTTACACAGTTAGTAGGTATTTTCATTGAAATCCTTTTCCATGCATTCTTTTGTACATTATTATGTGGAAGTAAGATTGCATATAGTCGATACACAGTTGTTACATTTGGAATTAATGTTTGAATGTGCAAATATTTTCTGCTATTTTCTTTTGTCGGCATCTGTTTTGTTTCTTGGCCAGTTTGGTTCAGAGCTTCAAGTTCCACATGGTTAAAGTCTTGAATTTTGCTAGGTTTCTGACCTGGGTCACGATCAGTTTTACTTTACAGGTGTTTCAATATGTCTCACCAGGGGTCCTGTGGCATTGGTTTAGCAGCTCTAGGCTCTAGCTTCTCAAGTGCAAAGAAGTCCTTTAGTGAAGTCATTGTGGATATGAGAAGCCATTGTAATATTATGCAACACCAAAATGATCTCTAAGATACATGATCTTGAAAGCCCTTGTTCCTCCAAGGTCCAAACTTTTCTTCATTCTTATGATGATCAACGGCATTGGTCGCTCAAATACATTTAGCAGCATTTATCAGTAGTAACACATAAAAAGAATTAAAAAGAAAAGGCATAAAATTACAATAATACAGATCTTCATGGATAAGGTTAAAAAGAATTCACTCTCGTATTCAAAAGGAAACAAAAAAAAAATTTCTTTTCCATTTTTGTCATCAGTAAAATACATCTCTCAAATGAGTCTTTGTGCAGAATTACTTGATTCGCTGCTGTTGAGGCCTTGTTGCTCAGGTTGCTATTTTTTAAATTAATCATCCCTAGTTACAATGGTTGGTATTTGGCCATGATTTACAAAATCAATCTTATTCAAGCGCACACAGCACAACACTTGTTCCGGCAGCTCCTCAGGTTTTTGTGCCTGTTAACATTGTAATATCACAGAAAACACATCATTTTATGAGGCTTTTATAGCAGAAGCAAAACCTGGAATCAATTTTCATGCTAGTTTACAAGTACTAAACAAAGAAGCTGGCAAGAACACAACCAGAAAGCCAGGATAAGGAAAACTGCTACTGACCTGAATAGTTAAGCCCACATTAGCTATTCCATGTTTCATACGTTCTCGGAATGCTTCGAGACCTTTCCGAGATATGTAGCCAAAACGATGTATGTCTAAGTCAATCTCGAAGTAATTTGGTCCCTGCAGGATGGGAAAAAGGAAGATTTTAGGCAATGTACCATCAAGATTTGCACTAGATCTTTATCAGAAGTAAGCATTAGCTTATCACTATAAGATATTCTTTACCGTGAAGAACTCGTGTTGGGGGCGTGAAAGCACTGGCTTATCGTTATAAGCTTGAATAAGCTTCTTCTCTGCAGAACCCAATTGCAAGTCCTCTGTATTAACCAGACCTGCCAGAATTTTTAGCCTTTCTCTGAAAGGAACTGTGCTTTCCCTCGCAAAGCTTTTAACCTTTTCCATATCATCCTCGACCAGTCTCTGAGGCAGAATGCAATATTATAAAAGATGGGGAAAGAACATGTTGAATCAAATAATTGTATTCAGAAGTACCTTAATGCTGTCTTGAAAATGAGGAGAGATCTCTTTATCGAAATTCTCAGATAGTTTGAAATATAATACAAGGCTCATGCCTTCCCCATCACATTCACCTTGAAACATGGCAACAGGATAAGTGGGGATCTGTATGTTAACAATTAGAAGTGATGGCACTTTCTGATGCGGTTGCACAAACGGAAGCTCAAGATGTTGAGCAATGTGATGTATCTTTTGCGGGCATGCAAACAAATCAACACCAATTGATATATATGGGCTGAAATTTGGAGCAGCACACTTTTGCTTATCACTGCATAGTAAGTGTACTGAGTTAAGCCTTGTGAGAAGAGAAAATAGAAGAACGGAAAAGAATTGACAACACTTGCTGAATTCCTGAGAATAACATGCCTGAAATAATTCTTGCCACGGAGTTTAAAAACTGAAGGTGAAACCTCAGACCAGCATCCTGGAGTGGGCTTCCCTAACTTTGAAACTGGTACTTGAAATCCTGCTGTTGGGCGATATAGCAACGTCCCAGATGCTGGAAGCCACAATTCATAACTAATAAGGAACTATATTCATATTCAAAGACATTAACAGGCAAGACTTCAATTTATGTTTCTAATGAAGCCAAATTAAGTTGCAACCAGAAGAAAGCTTGAAAGTGTACTCACAGAATTGAGTCTTTTCCTCTCCATCGCAGGATTTCCTCTTCAAAGAAACCATAATGACTGTCGATTTCCTTCTAGTTTCTTGAACTTTGTCTCCAGAGTCACAAGAGTGCTCTTTTAGACCTTTAGAACTTTCATAAGGATCATCCGTTACTTTCTTTGTCTTGGTGTCATCACCCTTTGAAACTCCTCCATCAATTTTCAGGAAGCTTTCGTAGAACCCTTCGTACTTGCTTCCGGTCTCTACAAAGCGTGAAGTACTTCCATACTGAACCACCTGGCCACTCGGCTTTTGCCCCATTGCAGTACAAACTGAAGGAAAACCATCTGGCCAACCACAGAAGCAAAGTAAGTGCTAGTGGATGCTAGTCTAGAGTCAGAATTGCATAAATATTCACCAAGTTGTGATGGGATGTTTGGTGTGTACTACCTCCATGAACACTAATGAAGTCATCATCTGAATCTGAGTCTATTAGGCTAACAGAATCAAACCACATTTCCTCTTGGCATATCCCTGAAATGATCGAATTCTTATGGTCAGGAAAAGCTATCATATAGAGCAGCTTCATCAGCAAACAAACACTTCAATTTCACAAGATTCAACACCATACCGTTTCCAGCAATTTGGCTATGGTTCCATTGCAACTGGGTGAGATGGAAATTCTTGTTCGTAGCTTCAGATCTCCGACACGTAGTTGCTGCACCCTTCTCAAAGTCAAGATGAACAAACTCTCTAACAGCAAAATCTCCTACTCCCGCATCACCGAAACGCTTCATGGGTACATCAGGAATAGTAGTAGTAATCTTTGTGCGACGTTTAGCTGATTTAAAATGGTATCTCCTCCTATGTACTCTGGTTCTCTTTTTGGCTGTCGAGATGCATCCGCCCATAATGAAAATAACCTATAAACACCACCTCAGTAGAAGCTTGTTTAAAAGAGAAGTACCCAAGAACACAAACTTGAGGCTTGAGGAGGAACCCTGTTGACACAATATTTATAGCATTCAATCATAAAGATTCAATGAAGATAAAAAGTATAACAGAAAGGGCACGCATCAAATTAGCAGCACTAACAGTAGAATCTGTGTATATGAGAAGAAAAAGGAAAAAGAAGAAAGCTACTTTTTTTTTTTTTTTGGTGCTTTAGATGACAATAATTTTCTGCAGAAAAAGCCTTTCAAACACCAACTTATAAAAAAAAAGGTGAGCAGCCAACTGAAATCAAAGTGGCAAACATAAAAAGAATCATGCACTATTCTACTTAGCAAGTGCTTTGATTTAACTGTGCAAGAGTTCAAGAAAGAAACTTTTAGATCAATCATAAACAAATAAAACAAAACCAAAACAGAACCAAGTTCTGCAATGAATTTCCAGCTGTGGTTTAAAATTCTCACAATTTTATCACTGGAGAACCATCCGTTCATCTCTGAATTTAAGACAACGTTAGTAACAATTTTTAAAATTTTTCCTGTCGAGTACATACCTCTGACCTCAATTTGAGTTCCAAGGTTGGATGACAGCTGCTTGACTCTCACTCTCAGGCTAGCATCTGACGACAAAAGGTGCTGTCCAGTCCAGAAAAATCTAATTTAGTCATGAATTATTGTATTGAAGCAACATCAAATTCACACAAACTCCACTAATTGAAAAAAAAAAAAAAAACTGAAGAAAATAACAACAACCCATTGACCACTTCAAGGGTACTACACAACTACAACAACACAACTGAAGCTAGAGAACCAAATTGGGTTTGTGAAAAACATAAAATTTATGTTTATTACAGGGAATAGGATCAAATGGTTTTGTAATAAAGATTTGTTTAAAAGAAGCAAAAAATAGAAAAAATAGGGAAAAGATTGTTGCGAGTCCACATCACGGAAGATAGTGAAAGGCAAAGAAATCCATAAGATTTGATGATAGCAATAAGCAAATGAAACATGAAACCAAGTCCTTATCAAAGAGTACAAATGCTACTAGTTCAAATATGCAGTCTACATATATATGTTAAAAAATAATTAATTCCAACACCATTAAAAAAAAAGAAAAAAACAAATGAATAGAACTCACATGCTGATCATTTCGTGTTTGAAACAAAAAGCCAACATATTTGGAAATGTACAATAATGCAATGGAGAGAAAAAGGAACAAAAGGTCGTAAAGAAAAGACAGAAAAGCAAAATAAACAAAGAAAGAAACTTTTTACTCTTTGAAAGAGAGTAATTACATAACCAAAAAAAAGATGCATGGCAAGAGATTAAATAACAAGAAAAAAAAAACTTCATTCATTACTAAAATTAAGCAAGAACAGCAACGGAACAAAACCAACAAAAATCAGAAGATTCTAAAAGAAAAAAGGAAAAAACCTGACAAGAAAGAAGGGAAGGTTAAGGAGAGGAGGGGAGGGGGGGAAATCCCAACACCGAAGGAAAAAAAAAATGAAAACCCGAGTCAAGAAAATTGGATTTCCCCCATTCCTTCCATTCGATCTCTCTCTGTGTCTCTGTGACCCTGCTCTGTTCCAGAGACAGAAAACAGAGAGCAGGTGATGATAATGGAAATGTAACAGAGACAGAAGGAGAAAAATAAAATAGGATAAAACAGAGAAGAAATTTACTAATACATTACCAAAAAAGAGGTTCCGCCGGGTACTTCGGATCGATATGTATGTGTTTATGTGATGTATGTATCGTATATGTGTGTGTATCAGGAGGATTGTGTCTGTTTTAGTTATTTTAGTTAATAATTAAGGATATTTGGTGTTCGGTGTTTTCTTCTGTTTCTTTCTGTTATTTTCATGTTTGTCGCCAGAGATTTCGCGGGCAAAATTTGAGGTTTTATGATTGAGTTGGATAGGACCCCAATTATTAATTTCACTAAGTTTACACATTATTTTTATGCATTACTTTTAAGGATAAATAAAAAAAAATACCTTGTGGTTTAGCGCTTTCTTACTTCGAGCTTTGTGATTTTTTTCGTAACAATTTAATACCCTATGGTATCTGCCGTTAGCAAATCTAAACCAAAGTCAGCAACACCGTTAACTATGTTGACGTGGACGTTTTGACTTGCTGACATGGATGCTGACGTCAGCGTCCACATCAGCAAGTCAACAAGTTAATCAACAAGTCTATGTCCAACTCAGCAAGTCAACATCCACAAGGTACTGAAGTGTCACAAAAAAAAGACCACATGGCTCGAAGTGAAAAAATATTAAACCACATCATACTTTTTTATATTTATCCCTTTTTAAAAAATATATACTTATATATTTTCCTATAAGAAAAAAATAAAATATGAGAAAAATATTTTTAAATTCTATTTTTGTACTCTTGACATAAATTTAAAAAACAATAGCTAAATATTTTTCATAAATTTTTAATTTTTCACTAAAAACTCATAAATTTTAACTATTTTAAAATTTACTTTTCAATCTTCAACTACATTATTTAAATTTTTTTTAATAGAAGTCAAACAAAAAAGTATTAAATAAAAAAAAGAAAATTTTGAGATACTAAAAATATTAGTTAAGAATATAAAAAATATTTAGTTTTTTTGAAAATATGAAAAATAAAAAAAATGAAATTTTATTATTATTTATAGTGATAATTAAAAGTGTTTACTTTATTTATTTTTATATTTATCGGTATTAGTCTATATAACAAATTGATTCACAAGTTATCATTTTTTTTCTTATTATTTATAATTAACACA
>CATIWK010234571.1:0-14170 GCA_949634005.1 Mallotus japonicus
GTATTTATACATATAATAGACCAATAAAGTCTAATTAAATTAAACATGTTAAAATAAATAATTTTAACATCAAATAATAAATCAATTAATTAAATAATAAGATTTTAAATTAAATTTATTTTATTAACACTGCAAATTCCAATTAAAATATTAAAATTTTAAATAGAAATCTCGGGTCTTAACACCCGGTCATGACATTGAATGTCCCGGTCGGGACATCACTCGAGATGGGTACTGCCTAAAATTCCAATTTGCTCATTTAAGTCCTAAATGTGTGCATATGGTCCCGGGTGGTGTCTCGGTCGGGATGGAGCGCGGGATGGGCACTTTAACCTTCAAATGACCTTGTTTAGGCTTCAATTCAAGGCCTATTGATTTCTCCTTTAAACCTAACTTATAAACACACTTAAATATAAATGTTAGCAACAAAAATTGATTCTTAAAGTAAAAAACAAGGTTATTTTGAGATTAATCATGACCTTGATCATGCAAAAGGTTAACAGCTTTGATCTTAACTTGAATACACACTTACATACAAATTAATAGGTCAAAATTGATTTTTAAAGTCAAAACCAAGGTTTATTTAGGATTGATGATGCAAATGGTCAACGAGTACATGTGGATATATCCTTTTGGAAGGTAATGTAGATAAGTTTTTTGAACATTATTTTTTTTAATAAAGTGTCAAGTCATTCATTTTACATCATTTATTTATTAACATAAAAAAACATGCTTTTAGGAGTCTATGAAAGTTAAAAAATAATGTCACAATAAAGTGCGGGTTAAAGGGTCAATTACAATAGCATTTATGATCATGAAGCTTCATTAATCTGCACACATTATTTCAAACTAACAATGCAAACAAAGTATATGAGTATCCCATGGAATGATGTTGGAGTTGATAAATCATGATTAAGAGACATGCTATCAATTTTCAAGAGGGATAATAACTATATTGGTGTCTGAAATTTTCAAAATTTTACAATTGAGTGTCTCAACTTTTATTTGTTATAATTAAGTGTGTGAACCTGTTAATAAATAACAATTCAATGTTTTTTACAGGTAATCAACCAATCTTCAGTTTTACCTTACTGAGGTGTTACTATGATGTTCGTCCACGTCAGCGACGGAGTGGGGTCCACAAATCGTCACGTCATTTGTTACCTGTAAAAACATTGAATTGTTATTTATTAACAAGTTCACACACTTAATTGTAGCAAATAAAAGTTGAGACACTCAATTGTAAAATTTTGAAAAGTTGGGACACCAAAATAATCATTATTCCATTTTCAAGACATCTAACTGACCATTAGGTATTGCAAGAAATAGATGACCTGATAAAATGGAGTATGATGCAACTTGCACTTATACACTATTACATTATGATAAAGTTCAACCATATGTGAAGTACGTGTATAAACATATTATTACAAAAATATTTGTTCAAATTTTATTATATGTTCATATTAGCCTTTTCCATTTCATAGCATGTTGAAAATGTGGTTGAGAGAATAAAATCCTCACATTCAACCAAATGAAGTTGATAGTAAATTAGGAACAAAATTTGTAGTGTAGTTTGAAGCATATATGAGTAAATTTAAAGTAATCTTATTTTAATAAAATGTCATATTATATAACTAAAATTTATGAATAAAATTTACATAATTTTTACGATATGTGAATATTAATGATCCAACGCTTAAGAACTTCGCATTAGGACCTTTATAAATGGTAAAATCTTATAAAGGGTACTACATTAATAAATACAAATTTCATACAAGAGACCATGAAAAAAAACCAAAATATAAGTAATAGTTGGATTTATATAAAGGGATACAGTCACAGAGGGAACAATATTGAGTATTGCAATTAATTGACAAACATACTTAAGTTAGAATATCTTACATTACCAATTAAGAGAATATTGGTATTTATAAGTAAATGGTTTTATGCAAGTCTTCTTGGAACTTAAATTCTTAAAGCTCATACTACTCAAATGTATTACACTTATCATCCTTCAGCTCAGAGGACTTCAGGTGCTTGGTTAACTATTTGCAAAGTCAAAGCAATACATGTAGTTAATGTCTTAGAATTAAATTCTTCCATTAAAGAAACCTTCCAAGAAGATGAGGTCATATTGTATAAATTCAATATAAATGTGAATAAAATACCTTTAGTTGACCCTAATAATCTTTTAAATAGACATTGATGAAATTAGCTCATCTAGTAGACATTTAGTAAATGAACATGAAGATGAAGATGACAAAATGGCAAGTGATGTTGGAGAAGAAAAATATGATGATGAAATTGAAGTTGAAGAAGAAAATAATGAAGATGACGATGAAGAAGGTTCAGATTTAGAATATAATCAAGTTGATGATTTCAATTAATTTATGATTGTTATTGTGAAAAAGAATGTTTTTATTCACATATTTGTAAATCTTTCAATTTAAGAAATGTGATGATTTTTAATTATATAACATTTAACATGGTTTTATTTATATCATATTCCTATAACATAATTAATAATTGAACTACTTAGAGATGTCGTCTATTTTTGTTGTTCGCATTAGGAGCATCACAGGCCTAAGAAAGCATGCCATCTTGTATCCCCCACCTCCATATTAGGCAAGGTAGATAATGAATTCTTAAGCTATCCAAATTTTTTTATATAAAATTGAATTGTTTTGAATATGCTAAACTCTGAAGAGATTATCTTAAGTGTTACGCAAATTCTTTTAGCTTAGTCGACTAAATGTTTTCATACACACACACACACACATATAAGGGTTTAAATGCATTTTCCCTTTTTTGAAATAATATATATTTTTTTAAAATCTAAATCTATTTTCTGAAATATGGACATGTCTTTGTTTTGAGCATGATTTACAAATACTTGTATTTTAAACTACCTTTAATTTTAGAATATAAAGTTAGATTGTTCAATTTTTATATGTTATAGTTAAACTCTAAATATCCTAAAGTCATGGAAACTTATCTAATCTCGAAAATCAACCCAATATCCGATATTGAGTTAAATTTTGACACTTAACTTTCAATCGAACTATAATGTGAACAATTCCAAAATCTTCAAAAAAAAAAAAATGAATAAACATCCATTTTAATAATGAAACTTCTAAAGTGTACACTTGAATTTAAACGAGAAATGTACAAGGTACTAAACCTTAAGAGATGATCAATCCTAGTACTAAACCTTAAGAAACGATCAATCCTAAGAGCCTTATGTATACATATTTGTCATATGTAAATTTTTAATATTGTGATGTAGTATATGTATACATGTACAAAGTATAATGAGATATGACTATAGATGAGCCAATAAATGATAAGTGTCTTTAGGACAACACATAGATTCATTATCCCTTATATATATATGTCTGTTATAATCCGAGGTATGCCTCCTTTGGGAGAAATCTCTAGGGTCTTATTTGACTTTGTTTTAAAGGACATCTTCTATGGGGAGTTTCGAAAAAGGTTTCCTAGGATACCATTTTCAAGATGCATCAATGAAGTTTTCATTTCGACTAGAAAAAATAATGAAGTGAACTTCGACCATAAAGCTGGATATGACTTATTGCGAGATCTCAATCTCACTGGAAAGATCCTATCTATTGGTCCAGGTGATGATCCCCTTCATGCTTATGAACAAGGGTATGAGCATAAGGCAACTTTTTTAGACAAAATGATTTATGTCATTAGTAGTTACATCAATAGTGTGTCCATGGATTAGCCCCCCTGCATATGCCATTATTTTCCATTTCATTAGCCCCCCTGCATATGGGGCCATATATGTAATTTTAACTCAAAATTTTTTTTATCTTTTAGTGTCATAGAAAACACTATTCATGTCACTATAAATGACTATATATATATATACTTAATGAATTATAGTGATAAATGATACAGTCACTTAGATTTATATAAGAAAAACAATTGAGAAATATAGTTACTGAGATATATGGATCCATAATGGTATACAATGATACAAAGATAATGTAGTTATGATTGAATTTTATATTTTTACATACCTGAATACGTAGTACAATACTCTAAATCTTATAACAATCAATGCAACATTTGAAATGTCAACTTAAAGAATAGTACTAATGTATCAATCTTGAACTGAAATACCTTATGGATAAACTAATGAGGATATCCATTTTATATTATAATAATCAAGTTATGAGTACAAGTGAGAAATTTTTAAATAATTATGCAATGACTATAAGGAACATTTTGTTATTTGTGATATTGTCGATTACACTGTTCTACAATTATATCTTAAATTTTACTTATCCTATTATTGAAATCCTATTGCTGTAGAGCTTTATTATATACAATACTTATTTTGTACTTGTTTCATTCACTAAATATTTTCTTTCAAAACTACTCATATTTTCTCTTATTTTATCTTAAGTATAAGTCGTGTGTATAGTATATATTATGGTTGTGTAATGGCTGACTATAACTTATGAGGTGACATTGACAGAGACTATGATTAGATAAGTTGTGTACCACGAAAAAAATAATGTTTTGACTTTCAGGGTTATAGTAAAGCCCATATAAACCCCAGTTGATACTCTGCTATTAGGGAGGAGTAAATGGATAGTGATTTTATGATAGTTTGAGTATACTATGAGATAAAAACTAATGCACATGTTACCTAACTTAGCTATGAGTTAATGCATGGAACTTTAGCTTTTTGCCTTTTTGCTAAAGTTAGGTTTCACCTTAGATGCTATACTATATATTCTTATGTAGATGAGGCATAGGTTAAAGGTGAGGATGACTGAGGTTGTATACTAATTCTTAAACTAAAGCTCTACAAGAGGGTTACTATATGGCATTTTAGTGTTTATATATCTTGTCTATATTTTTCTTATAACTTGTACTTGTTGTAAATATTTTGGATGTTGTTAAACACTTGATGTATATATTGTTATGCTTATACTATAATGACACTTCACTTGCCATCAAATTGCTATATTTGGAGTTGTTTGAAAATTTATTAATGTTTAAGTTATACGCCAACAATGATGAGTTGGGACTCTAAGAGAAATAAATCAATTATATCTTTAAAGTTAGTCTTTGGATACGCTCCTTCCTACCAGTACCTTTATTAGATAGGTCGAGTGTGCTATAGTCTAGTAGAGGTACTGATAGTGATGGGTGTCACAATTTATTGGTAGCAGAGCATAGGTTTAGTAGATTCTATAGATATTAAGAAATAATAAAACTCGATAGATATTAGTGGTTAAACATATGTTCAAATGGCAATGATTATTGAAGTATTATGCTTTGAGTTATAAAAAGTGTTAGCATAGGTGGTGTGCCCTAGAGGCCAATCACATATTTTTGACATTGTAAAAATCTCAAATGGCAATAAAGAATATTCTTTTTATCTAAAGTGTTCATTTAATTGAATATTCATCCATTAGCATAATGTTAAATAAATTTATTATCAAGAGTTGATAATATAAGTCACAAATTTATTTGGTACATATGCTATAAAATGTTCGTAGTCGATAAATTAATATTTGGGTAATATTAATTTGACTATCACCTCTGTCTATTTTCCTTGATTAGTATGCGATACTAATAGTGGGAGGTAGTGAGTCTCATGCTACTTGATATGAGATATCAGAATAGACATGTGGATACTTATGTGATGGGTGGATCGAACAGTGACGTTAGATTTGTGATCACGAAGATATTCACTTATAGTCAACGATCACAATCTAGGTCATAATGGTGCATATAGTCCTTTGACCTGAGGCGACATAGTCATCCACATTTAAGTGGTTAGGGTTTGTTATCACTTAGATACTTGTGTTTAGGGGTGGCCACGTTCGGAACCGGCCCTGAATCGGCCCGTTTTTGAACCGGCCCGGAACAGGGTGGAACCGGAACCATATTGAACCAGAACCGGAATCATACTGTTTACGGTTCCAATTCGGTTCAAAATTTTTTGAACCGTGAACCGGCGGTTCCGAACCGGATTTTTACAACAAAAAAAAAAAAAATATATATATATATATATATATATATATATACACACACACATATTACTACTACTACTATTATTATTATTACTACTCTTTAATTAATATTAATATTATTATTTTTATTATTATTACTCTCTAATTATTATTATTATTATTATTATTATTATTACTACTACTACTACTATTATTATTATTATTACTCTCTAATTATTATTAATATTATTATTATTACCCTCTAATTATTATTATTATTATTATTATTATTATTATTATTACTACTACTAGTATTACACTATTACTACTATAACTATTAGTATTATTATTATTACTCTCTACTGCTACTACTACTATTAGTATTACTACAACTACTACTACTACTACTACTACATACAGCAGTACTATTACTACTACTAATACTGTTATTATTATTACTACTCTCTAATTATTATTATTATTACTCTCTAATTATTATTATTACTACTACTACTCTCTAAAATAATAAAAATTGTAAAACCGAAATTCGGTTCTGAACCGCCTGTTCCGAACCGAAACCTGAACCATCCTGTATACGGTTCAAGTTCGGTTCCAAAAATTTTTGAACTGGAACCGTCCGGTTCTGAACCGTGGCCACCCCTACTTGTGTTAATCAGACATGGGTATATGGCGTGTGGTGGCTCTAGTCGGTTAAATGTAGGGATAAGTGTTCGACTAAGATAGGATTCATTGCCTGGAGTGAACCGGGATAAGATCCTATGCTATCTAAGTTTGTTCTTGATGAATAAGTTCCTAACCCAGGACAAACATAACACAGTCTGAAAGAGTTTCAGTGCTAGAACGGTGTTACTAGTATTTGTTATGTTTTATCAAGAATTGAAACTTGAGATGAGGTCATATGATACAACTATTAGAGTTTGACTTAACCTTAACTCTAGGCTATATTGGGATCTTCTAATTAAGGGATTTTAGTGCACGGTAATTATGACCAAAGGGTTCATGTGAATCAATAAATGCATTCATTTCTAATTGGGTAGTTGTGATATCGATGCTAGGGGTCACTCACAACTTATGAGAACTAAATGTGTATAATTAGGATTTTCACATTTAGACTTGAAAGAGTTTCAAATAATATCAAGTGTTGATATTATCTTCTCATTGCCAATTAGACATGAACCTAGTAAGTCACAACTAAAAGAGATTTACCAAATCACCATTAATATTAATCTAATTACTGATTAAAGTGCTTAATTAATTAATTAAGTTTAATGGAATTGGATTTATACTTTAAGAAATGATTCTAGCATATCATGAAATCTAATTCAACCAAGGGTTTAATTATTAATTTATACTTAATTAATATGATATATTAATTAAAGTATTAAATTAATAATATATGTTGTTTCTAATTAGACTTGGATTAATAGCCCAAGTAGTTTGGGCCTAGGCCCAAAAGAGTTTTGGACCAAAGATTAATCCAAGATGTTAAGAAAGCCCATGGACCTACTCTAAGCCCATTTGTTATATGGATTGGGCTTGGGTAAAGTGTTGGCCCAATTACCAAGCCCAAGTCCATGTATAAATGTTGTAGTCAAATTTGTCATGTTAGGCATACATTATCTTTTAAGTGTATATTGTTGACCATGATAAAGTTAAGGTGTAGATCACATTGATATGTGTAGAGAATGTATGTAGACATAATACATGAGATGTATTAATTCTCTGCATAATTCTTTATGCACTAGATAAGTATACAAGTTGTATACTTATCATGACAAGTTGCATACATGTGATGTAAGACATGATGTCATGAGTTTTGCTTTCTCTACATATATATACATAACCTAAGACATGTTTCTAAGGTTAGAGATTTTGAGAGACACAACTCAAAATAGAAACAATATACACAACATAAACCCTAAGTGTTCTTGCAAGGAGATTAAATAAGTGCAAGTTTTGTGAGGGTCATTAGAGAGGCTACTTGTAACTAATCCAATCTAAGCAAGAAGGAGATTTGGTGAAGCTTTAGTGTTTCAAGCTAGAGGCCTTACACTTGGGAGGCTAGGGCATTTGATTCAAGAGTTGAACCTAAGGCATCACCAAAGCTTGTAGATACTATTATGGTCTACATCAAACTTAGGAGTTGGTAAGTTTTTTTAAACTTAGAATTTCCTAGGTTGTTGCCCTTTCATGTTACTATGTGATTTAGCTATATGTAAATATACAAAATGGATTTATTGAAAAGGAATTCTTCATGTTATGAAGGGTTATGCAAGTGAAAATTTTAAAATTTCACCCTATTTAAGGCTTGTGCTCACCACACATGAAAGTTGCATAACCGATTCCTTACAGCTTATGATCTTAAATTTTTAATTTTAGATGTTCCTTCTACTCCAATGCTTTAATTTAGAGTAAGAGTATCCAAAGGACCCTTTTTGGAGGTATCCACACTGAGTAGTATAAGAAAAGTGGGGGATACTAAGATTGGGAAAACTTTGAATAAATAAATAATTATACTTGCTATATAGTTGCTTTATATATGTTGAATTTTAGACCTGTTAAGTGTTGAAAAGATTTCTATTTGCTTTCATTTTTCTTTGGTGTTAATTGTTCATTTTCATGAATTCAATGAAAGAGTTTGCTTTTCACATGGTCATTGCTATATATCTTTGACCTCGAGTTATTGTTTTAATTTATAGGTTTTAAACTTTATATTAAAGGAAGATTAGAGTGGTTAGTCAAGTTAAAACCAGTTGATGAATTTGATTCTTTATATGAATAGGTTATTTTTCATGTTTTGCTTGAGGGAAAACAAAGACTTAAGTGTGGGGATTTGATGAGTGTGAAAACCCTTATGTTTTGAAGACTCCTTTTTATAGATTTAGTAATAAATTAGTTGCATGTTTAGTTAATTTTGAGATCTTTTAGTTATTTTTCATATTTTTGTTTAAGTTGTTAGGTTTGTTTTGATTTTTAATTTGAATAAGATAATCTTGGTGTATTTTTTATTGTAGGATGCTTTAGAAATATTTGGAGTGATTTAGGGAGTTTGAACAAGTCAAGATGAAGATATGGAGGTTACAACAAGTCAAATCCTTGAAGAAAAATGAAGTTTGAAAGTAGTCTGGAGTTGTACGGCGTGGGTGTGCACAGCCATGTGCGTGGGTGCGCACAGCCAAGCCTGAATGCTGGAAAGCCAACAAAGCCACGCGCACCCTACTACGTAGCCATGCTTGATTCGGCACATTTCAAGAAGATTGTTCTTGCACGGCCGTGCGAGTGGGTGCACACAGTCATATAAACTGTTGCAACAACTTTTTAAGTTCAAATTTTGAGGTACTGATTTGAGGGGATTTTATGGTATTTGAATTGTAACAACCTCCAATGATGCTGAAGGCTAAAGGTTATAAATAGGAGGCTTTCAGTAGAATAAAAACAATCTTTTAATCTTTACTTTATATTTTTATTTTTAAGAATCAAAGTTGGTTTTGATTCAAGTTAATTTTTATTTTGTTTATATTGAATAAGAGATTTTTCTTTGAAGTTTAAGAATATAAAACCTTCTATTCCAGTTGGTTCAGCAGAAAGGGGTTCTTCTTAATTAAACTCTTGTTGATTTTATTTTTATTAAATAGAAATGACTGTTTCTATTCTCTATACTTCATCTTCATCTCTTTCTTTTAACATAAGTAGCTAAGTAGATTTTTAGGGTTCTTATTTCAATTCAACTATGTGCATATTGTGAGTTAATCTAAGTCTTTAATCTTAACTCTTTGGTTGGTGTTAAACTTAATGTCATCTTATGCTTGATCACCCTTAGATTGAATTCACACTCTAGAACTTGATTGAGAAATAGGTTCTATTAGTTTTGAACAATAACCTATTAGTTGATTATTTAGTTGAGAGACATTTAAGTAACTAATATTGATTAAAAGATGAACTTAAAATTGGGTTTAAGAAACACTTAGTTAGTGAGAGCTATAAAACTTGGTGTTAATTTTAGTTAATTAATTATAGGTTTATCTGTGAAGAAAATCTATGATTTTAAAGATGCTTTTAAATTGAGTTAAGATTAGCTTAGACTTAGATGATTAATCTATTTTGAGAATAAGAACCCTAGCTTTTAATTTGATTGTTAAATTTAATTAAACTTGTTTTATTTTCACTTGATTTTCAAACCAAAATTTGGTGTTTAAACAAACAAGCATATTTAGTATTACAATATTCAGTTTGCAATCTCTGTGGGACGATATCTTATTTTACTACTTGAAACGATTTCGTATGCTTACGGATTTCGCATGAAACTTAGTGTTGTGAATATTTAGATGTGTCTGTTTTATGTAAAAGATGATTTTTTGGTGAGGGTGAGCAATTTTTCAAGATGAAGCTCCTCCCCCTACCTCTCAAGGTAAAAGAAGGGGTAGACCTAGAGCAGCGGCAAGATAGAGGTAAGAGCAACAGCCGCAAGCAGAACCAGAAGCTCTAGAGGTGGATCCTGCAGCCTTTGCGGCTGGAATGGTAGGAATTAATTAAGGACTAGCGGCACATAGTCAAGCTATGCCTCTAGTACAACAGATGTTACAACAGAGGAATCAGGGGATGTCTAATGTAGATACAGCTTTGTTGTATTCTAGAGTTGGGAGAGTTCTATTTGATGGTACTGGTGATGCCTTGGATTTTATAAACACCATTAAGGCTAGAACCATGACTGGGTACACTGATTACTAAAGGATAATGATTGTGGAGTTATCAGTACAAGCTGCAGCTCAGGACTGGTTTATGCAATCGATCCAACCATTTATGACTACCATGGCACGGTTGGAGTTTAAAGAGTGATTTTTGAGATATTTATGTCCACCTTCAATGAGGGATAATTATAGGTGGCAATTGTTGGTTATAGCCAAGGGTGATCGGTCAGTTAAGGAATACACCCGTGAGTTCTTCAGGCTGTCATGGCATGTTATGAATGTGATGCAAGATGAGAGGAGAGCAGTAGAGTTGTTTGTTTACCACTCAAACGACCTCCAATGTTTTGAGTGTCAAGGAGTATATGGTTGTTGAGTTGTTTTGGACTGCTTGGTGGTTGAGTTGGTTTGAGTGGCTATGGTTGTTTTGTGGTTGTTTTGGTTACTTAGTTGATGGAGGTTGCTTAGTTGAAGATAGTTGCTTAAGGTTGCTAAGTTGATTTAAATTGCTAAGTGAATGTATATAAGAAGAGTTGGGGCTGCCAAAAGAGGAAGAGCTGTGGTTTTCACAAATATTCGTTTTAGTCCCTGAATTTTTTCTCTTCTATGTTAACCACTCAAACGACCTCCAATTGACATGAAATTTTAACCATAAATATTTCTCGACATCCTCTAAGCACTGGTGGTGTTCGTTTTTGCAGAAAAGTGACAAAAAATTCAGTTGTAATTCCAAAAATTCCAGCCCAAGTTGTGAATGTCAGAAAACTCATCTCGTCGCTGATCGGCAAAAACCACCACTAGCAGCTTATTCCCATCATCTCAGGAGTCCGTAGAAGCCAGCCTCACATTCGATCTCCACTGGTAGAATATTCTGTGAATTTTTCGGTAATTTTCCTTTTAAATTTCGATCTCCTTATTCTGTGTATATTTTGGGATATTTGAGGCCATAGTTGTGTTCTATTAATTGTTGGGAGCACATTGGTTGGGTGTTGTGTTTCCGGTGAGAAATTCAGCGGGTCCCACTTAAATTCCGGCAATAAATAGTGATCAACCCAGAAAATTCTGATTTTAGTTTTAATAAATAGTATAAATTGTGGTGATCAATTTCCGTAACTGGAATTAGATCTAATTCCTTACGGATTGTGAGATAAATTTTTAGAAGGGTTACGATGGAATTTATTTTATTCCCATTTAAATTAGTTTAATTCATTGGAAATATTCTTAAGCCTCAGAAATTAATCATTATATTATTCATAAGATTATTTTGATAATTCCATGATTTTTATAATTTTTTTAAGGTTTTTAAGAGTTTATTTAAAACTATTTATCAAATAAATAATTATTTATTTTAGAGAGTTTGGGAGCATGAGGTGCATAGCATAGGCAACCGAGGATGCGTCGGCCAGCACGCTCCACCTGTGAGTTAATTTTATAAAATGTATGTCGAAATTATGCATAAATAAGAATTTCTATGCGGTAAAATATAATATTAAAGTTGAATATATATAAATTAATTATACTATGAATTTTACTGCATGTATGAATTATTTGTTTTATTATTGTTAAGAATTTTGGGAAGATGTTTTAGTTTGGTTTTATTCTATTTTATTTTATAAAATAAATATGTTTGGAGAACTTGGTAGAACGTGCTACCTAGTGGGTGTCACCATGACTACATGCACACTGGTTAATATTTTGAGTCTGTTATATATGTGGATTTGCTTAGTTGAGCTCGTTCTCTTGGGCAGTGTTATGGATTAGGTCGGTTGATCTTGTTCTCTCTGGCATATAAGTGGATTGAGCTCGGTGGAACTTGTTCTCTCAGGCCGGAAATAATATGTAACTCGGTTGAGTTTGTTCTATTGGGACATCGAAAATGGATTAAGTGACCTGGCTGCGACTGTAACTCGATTGAGCTTGATCTCTCGGGATGGCAGTCACTTGGATTTAAGAGAGTTGAAAGACTAGTAGAATTGAGGTTTATAATTCTACCATGATTTCCACTAAAGGTTTTATTTATTATAAAATATTGTTTTTGGCATGAGCTATTTTATATTAAAGAGATTTATATATATTTTGGGCAAGTATTTTTATAAAAATAATTTTAGTAAACAAAGGTTTTTTTGAATATTTACTTATTTAAGTATTTTACTTATTTTTTGAATATTTACTTATTTTAAAATCGACAAGCATTTTATAATATTAATTCACTCAGTGAGGTCTAATTTCTCTCAATCTTATTTTTTTCCGGACCTCACAGACAGTCTGGTAGTTATGGTCTTTTGCGCCAGGTTTCTTTTCCTCCGGCTATCTTATGTTGGTCTATTTGACATATGTATTGTGTATTTGAATTCTAGACACGCAGTAGTTAGTTCACTTTTATAACTTATAATTGTGATTTAATGTTTTTAAGTATTGCCTTGTGGATTGTGATTGGAGTCGTTTTGAAGTAGTGTTGAATGAAAAATTATATTGGAAGTGTTATTTTTATTCTACAGGTTTTGGTTTTACCCCGGTACAGTGGAAACTCTGCCAAATTTTCTTTAAAACTTTAAACTTGGTTAATTTTATTATAAAAAATTTTCTTGAACGCTTTCTCATTCTTTAATGCTGGCCACGTGCCATTTGGATTCAGTTTATGACATACATCTAATGAACTTTGCAACAAAATAATAATGGTGTGCAGAAAATTTAATAAAATGTCATACATGCATAAATAATATAAGGGTAACATGTTTCAAAAAATATTTTTACCCAAAATACCATATTTCCACCTAAAAACTAAGGTTGTCCATTCCATTTTAAAAGATAAATTTCTAATATTGCAATGACAATTGAAAAGTTCTAGGTAGATAATGCTTATGTTAGAGTATAATGCTTTTATTATTATTACAAATTTATTAATTAAATAATAATATTAAGGACATTAATAAAGATATCAAAATATATATTTAATATTTTATTTATTATCACGAGTTTGAAAAATTATCACATGCATAACATGTGAACATTTACTAGTATATATAAATGAACGAAGCGAGGGGATATGCAAAATTACAAAAAAGTTTTCACTCATTGTTATATAAAAATTGGATAATTTAGTCATTTACTTATAAAAATTAAATTAAATTAATTAAAATATAATTCTAATTTAATTGTAAGTATGTTTCCTATTCTAATTAGGTTGACTTTGATTTTATCTCTAATAAAAATTAGAATTAATTAAAATCTATTTCTAATTTAAGTAGAAATATATTTCCTACTTTAATGAGGTTAACTTCTATTTATCTCTAATAATAAATAAAATTAAAGTTAAAGTTATTTATAAAGTAATTAATTACAAAAAAATATTAACATAAAAATGTTGAAAGAATTTTGTATAGTTATTCAAATAGAAAATTTATTAAGAATGTAATAAATTATTATAATATAACTCTATAAAGTTTGTAAAATTGGATTATTATA
>CATIWK010234638.1:0-13869 GCA_949634005.1 Mallotus japonicus
TTTCTCTCTTTTTATTGATTTTTATTTTTTGCTGATTTTTCTTATTTTCTGTTATCCTTATTTTTTTAATTTTTTAATTTTTCCTTATTTTTTATTTTTATTCTTATTTTTTTCGTTTTTAGTTTTTGTTTTGGTTATTAATATATTTAGGCGTTGTGCTCTATTTGAAAGATTATAATTAAGATATTTAAATTATGCAACTCATGTTAGTTTTAATAAATAATTAAAGTTTCAAATATCCTAGAAATTTTTTTTGAAATATATATATATATAAATATACTGTTTTTTGTTTCAAATACTTATTATTTTCATATCATATACTGTTTTTATACTATTTTGCATTTTCAATATATACGAATAAGATTTCAAAAATATACAGATAATATTCAAAAATGTATATAACTGAATAATGAATATGATACCTGTTTTGCATTTTCAACATATACGAATAAGATTCTGAAAATATACAGATATTATTCAAAAATTTTGAATAATGAATATGACACTTATTTTGCATGTTCAACATATACGAATAAGATTCAGAAAATATTCGGATAATATTAAAAAATGTTGAATAATGAATATGACGCTTGTTTTGTATTTTCAACATATACGAATAAGATTCCGAAAATATAAGGATAATATTTAAAAATGTTGAATAATGATATGACACTTGTTTTTCATGTTCAACTTATATGAATAAGATTCAGAATATATTCGGATAATATTAAAAAATGTTGAATAATGATACGACACCTGTTTTGCACTTTCAACATATTCAAATAATATTTAAAAAATATTAGAATAGTATTAAAAAATGTAGTTAAATGAATAATAAATATGCCACATGTTTTGAATTTTCAACAAGCTATTTCAACACACTCCAATTCCAATATAAATCATTCTTTAGTATCGATTATATCTTGATATGGTTCATCAAACATTATATAATTTGTACATTTAACTACATAATTTACACCAACAATAAGATTAATATTGAATAGGCTAATCGAATAGCAAAATTTTCAAGTTTAACCCTTCTCATTTATCAATATCTAATAAAAATTATCACTTTTATGGTGAATAATTTATAAAAAATAAAAATTTATAGTTTACCAACATCAAAATTCACTAGCGCTGCAATTTTTTCGTTACTATAGTAACAATACAATCTGCTAGACTGCCTAAATTAACATAATGAAAGTAACCCAGTTTTTATAATCAGGTAATCAAGAAAATGAGCCTAAAACATGAACAGAAAAATAAACCAAAAATGAATGGGTAAAAAGTACACAACTAGAGCAAAATTAGACATTTATCAAGTTGTACAAGACATACCTACACTACATTTTTATGCATGCACACTATTGATAATGGTCAAATTACCTAATTACACATGTCAACTGAATGACCAAATTACCAAGTTAAATCCAGATTTCCAACCATCTTCATCTATTAAGGTCAATATTATGGTAAAAAAGCTCTTCAAATTCCAGCTGCAACAAAACAAGAATAAATGATTAAATGAACAAAAAGATTTAACTGCAAGACAATAAACTTCTTGGGTAATCACCCACCTTTACTTGTTTATGCATCAATTTCATCCTTCGGTATTCCTTTTGTGCTCGCTTTGAACGGATCATGGATTGAACACCGACAACATGAAGTTCGTATAATAAGACAAAATGCTATATTAAAACTTCTGGTTTTACATTTGGTGTCAATCTTCAGCAATATATCATATTTGATCATCTTTAATGATTTCTCTAATTGCAGACAAAGAAAAATTTACCATTCCCGGGTTGCCGAACAAGGGAAGAGAACATATAAGGTTCTAATGAAGCAAATCATCAGCTAATGCACAAAAGATTCCTTTTTATTGCTATTGCTACCATAAGTCTAAGTTTGGAAAGCAAAACCAATATGTCTCTTCACACTCGAGCAGACTCACTTTAATCTTAGACCTCTTCAGTCTTCTTTCCACGAGAATTCAGGTACCATCCTAGAGCACCAAAAATTGTAACTATCCCAGCTATCGTAACATAATTCCTGTGTTCTTTTAAAAAAAAGAACACGGACAATAGCTCTTTCAACACGTTCTTTGGCTTTTTTTTGGTTAGCTATATAGAAGTCTTCCTCTCGGTAACTTTCTTGTTTCAAATCTGAAACTGTCTCTATTGGATCAACTTGACTCTTTAGGCGGCATCGCAGAATTCCTTTCTCAAGCATACCAACTGACCAAGTTATCTTCTGGTACTGCCTTCTTACTTGGTAGCCCCGGAAAGTAGCCTGCAGAAGAATAAAATGAATTTAATTTTTCATATCCTTCATATAACTCAAATGATCCTAAATCTAAAACAAATCAAGGTGCTTTAATTATTCATATCATCATGCAAATGAAAATGCTTTACAGGCAATTACTAAACAAGGGAAAAAATCTATATGCCTAATTTATGGTTAAAAAGCATAAATAAGCTCAAATTTAATATTAGTGAATAAATTACCATGGGGAGGAGGCTCTTGAATGGAGCATAGATCTCTTCTCCATTGAAAGACCCAACTCGAATTGTTGAAGCTTAAGTGAGTAAGCCAAAGTAATTTGCTTGTTGCACTTTGTCTTTGGTTGCCCAGGAGATTCCTTTGCCAAAAAAAAAAAAAAAGCCCCATAAATTCAAATCAATTAAGAATTCCAATAAAAAAAATGTGCATGCAATCAATATCTATCAAATTAAAATAACAATTAATTCTAACAACCTTAAAAAGAAACAATTTTTCATATCTTCGGTAAAAGCAAGATTCATATATAAAGAACGAAAAAAATCAAAGAAAAATTGAAAAAAAAAAAGAGAAAATGAAGAAGAAAATGAGGAAAAATAAGAGGCTGAAACCAAAGAAAAATTGAAAAAAAAAAGGAAACAAAGAAGAAAATAAGGAAGAAGAAGGGGCTGAAACCAAAGAAAAATTGAAAGAAAAAGAGAAAACTAAGACGCGAGGAAGATGAACGTAAATGACGGAAGACAAGTCAGGGCATGCGTGTAATTTTTTATAAAAGTTAGGCACGCGTGTAATATATGATAAAAGGTGGGTATTTTGTTGAAAACCTTACCTAAAAAATGGGTATTTTTGTAAAAATCCCTAAATTAAAACATGTAGACTTAGCTCATTTAATTAAAATCAATGTAGATTAGACTAATTTAGGGATTATGAGCTTAAATGAATGCATTTTTTGTATGCTTTTTCATGTGACTAATTGCCTGGAGTTGATTGTTAAATTAGGATTTGATATGAAATTACATATAATTAGAGAATAAGATAGTAATTCATAAACTAATTCTAAAAGAACACGAGACTACAAGAAGTTGGTATTCTGTATCTAGAATCTCCTGGTTGTAGTGTTAACTTTCTTTTAGAGAATCGAGTTATCACCACCTTTGATTTGTCCTATGGGTGGCGACTCCTCATCTCCACACTATGTCTTTGTGATATAGTAGTGTGTTCCCTGGAGCCCTGAGCTCAAATAGTGTCGTGGTTGCAATATACTTGGGCACGCACTAAATCCCACCGTCTACAGAGCCCTACCCTAATTTCACAAGAAAATGCTCTTTGTCCATTACCCAACCTTTATAGTCCTTCATTAAGCTAGCATTTGAATTGAAGAAGAAGAAGCCCAATATCCAAGAAACCTTTACTATAAATCAGCTGAACGCAACTAAAACACAAACACTTACACCCCCTCAGTTGAGACCAACCTAGCCATAAACACCCTAAATCGACCTATTAGAAGATATTTAAACTTAAACCTATTTCTGTCTAAAATTCTCTAAAGACTCCAATAGAATGAGCTTCTAAAGCCTGTTGAGCCAAGACAACTACCAAATCCACTACTTGCTTATATTAACAATAACCTTTATTGCCATTACCATTAAATGTCTGGGCATATAACCGATAACTACCAGACCCTGAGAAATCAAATTCAAGACCTGATAAATTCTAGGAAATTAAAGATCCACAAAGCACCCTAATTTCAAGGCCAACCCGCTAACCAACTACTACAATGTACCTCCACCTATAACTTACACGATCTCTTTAAGTCTTTCTGAGCTTTTCCTGGAACAATCTATTCAGGATGTTACAGAGACTGAGAAAGAAAAGGAAAAGAGAGAAGAAAAGGAGTTAATTTTGGTGTAAGCTGAGATTCTAAACTTAATTTATGACTTGAGTGATGACAAATGGGATCCTTCCTCTTATAAGTATATTTAAATCTTTTTTACATTTGCTCCTCCTATGATGATGACTAAGATAATGAATCAAATGACTATGCATAAGATTTATGAAGTTGAGGATATTAATGGTATAATTCTGAAGAAAAGAGAGTGGATAAAAAGGATAAAGTTTGGGACTTACTCGGGCAACTTTCAAGTAAATATGATTATAAAGTCAAGCATACTCCTCCCCTTCAACTTCCATTCGAAGATAAGATATCGTGCCAAAAGGATGGGGTGAAAATTTTGATGAGGAAGATGTAATAATGACAGTTCAGTCACAATTACTACTGTAAGTTATGGGTATATATATCTGGTATGGCTCCGATGAAGAGAAGTTAATAATGAAAGGTAATCCAAACCTCAAAGAACTAGTTGATATGTGGAATGAAGATATCAACAAAACATCAGTGAACCATATGACAAGAAGTGAAAGGGTTTACCAGCCAGGTGAAAAAGAACTTACAAAGGGAAAGGAAATCGTTGAAAAGAATGAACCAGTGAGTCAAGTTGAAAGAAGATGATACAATGATGAAGTAACTTAAAAGGATACATGCCCGAGCTAGTATATGGGATCTGTTGATGGCACCCAAGAAACAACTAGATGCTTCGGTACGTGTTCTAGATAACGCTAAGATTTTAATTGACATCTCACCCAGTGACATGGTTGCTTCTCTAATCCAAGCTCTTAGTAATGTAGTATTCTTCTTTGATGAAGACCTCTTACTTGAGGGAAGAGCTCACAATAGACCCCTATCATCCAGGCTATAGTCAAAAGCAAAGTGAACTTTCTGTATAATTGTTGATGATGGCTCCACTGTTAATGTTTGTCCTCTTAGGCTGCTCCAGAAATTTGGAATGAATGAGATGATCTAAAGACTTCCAACCTCATAATATGTGCTTATGATGACTCGAAGAAACTAGTTATTGGCACATTCAAAACTATAGTCACTATAGGAGTGATCAAATCTGTGATGGAGTTTACTGTCTTGGTTAGCCCTCCAATTTTTGCTCTATTACTTGGACGACATGGTTTCAATCCGAGTTGAGGCAGATAATATTAGTACTTGTTTAAATGTGGCACCTCTAGGTTTTCAAGTAAGAGTGGTTAGTGATGATACCAGATTGATTCCAAAGTATCATATGATAAAAAGCATAGCCTGGGAAAGAAGAATAGTGGGGTCTCCAAACTACCAAACTTCAAGGGACAGATAAGTAAACAAGGTCTAGGGTATAATCCAACTAAAGATTTTAGAAAGGAAATTGCCTTCATCTCAAAGAAGTCTTTTGTTAAGTAGCATGGTCAAATCGAGGAATGGGAGAGCAACAGAGTAAAAAAAAAACCTAGCTTTGAGATTTTCATTGATGTAGTTAATTTTACTAGTTCCAAAAAGAAGAAAGTGGAAGAACTAGAAGAGATAACAATAGACAAGATTGAGTAGATACTGAAAGGCATTGAAGTTGGAAGCTAAAACTATGAGCTGTATGGATATTACTGCATTGGTTGAGTCTACTATAAATGTTTTACTATTCGATAATGTTTCTATTTGTAATGATGCTTGTACTATTAGTCTGGTCGAGTTAGATGATGTATTTACCACTAAGTTCACTGTAATGAAATATGATTTTGCCTACTTGTTTGATGTGTCTTGATGGTGATGTGCATTTCATTGAACCTTGTATAAGTATCTTTGACATTCATTCTATAGACACTGAACAATTTAATATTGGCACAAACACTGACCCGTGCATTTTGCACATTTTAAAAGATGTTACCCCTGAGAAAAGGAGGGAATTAGAAAAATCGTATTAAAATATTCAAAATTTTTCGCTTGGATATATGAAAATATACTAGGTATTGATCGAGATATTACGCAACATTATATTCCAACTAGGAAAGAATATAAGGCAATGAAGTAGAAGTTGAGGAGATTAAGGGCAGAGTGAGTTAAGTTAGTGAAGGAAGATATAACTAAGAAAATCAAGGCAAAGTTTTTAAAAGTAGTGGACTATCCGGAATGGTTGGCCAATATGGTACCAGTGCTAAAGAAAGATGGGCGAGTGAGAGTTCGTGTGGACTATAGGGATATGAACAAAGCCTATCTAAAGGATGATTTTCCATTACCCCACATAGATGTGCAAATTGTTAATGTCATTACATGTGTGATGTATGCCTTTATGGATGGATTTTCAGGGTATAATTAGATTCTCATGGCAATTATTGACAAGGCCAAAACCGCTTTCATCATAGAATGAGTAATTTATTGCTATAGGGTGATGCCATTTGCATTAAAGAATGGAGGTGCAACTGATAAGTGCAAAAATAGTGGATTTTGAGCACTAATTTATTATGTTTTTAGGTGTTAAAGTTTCTACTTTATTCTTAAATATCGGTAATTTTACTTAAATTCCATGAAACTGAGATTTTTAAAGGTTTTTATAATTTTTGTTGATTTTTGATTATTTTGGGTTTAATTTTGGTATTTTAGTGTTGATTATGTTAGGTGTGCCCAAGTTTAGATTAATGCGAGTGCAATTTATGCTGGAACTTGAAGAGGAAAACTCAAAATCTCTATGAATTGAAGATGAAGAGGCATGCCCAACAGTGCACATGGGAGTGCACAGCCAATCCTGAGCCTAAACATTTCACGTTGCAGACAGATAGTGATACACAACCGTACATCCAAACCTACACTGCCATGCACCAAATGCATAGCTGTGCACATAGGTGTGCATGGCCAATCCTGGTTTGATGATTTCTGGAGCAGTAGTGATGCACAGCCCTACACTTTGGTAGAAATCAATTTTGGAAACTATTTTTAAGGTTTATTTAAGAACTACTATAAATAACCCTTGTTTTGCCTCTTTTAGAGGGGGAGGTTGGTCTGAAATACAACCTAGTTCATTTTCATATTTTAATAAAACAATTTATTTACATTTTTCATTGGGATTTTTTTTACCTACTCAAGGATTATCAAGAGTAGAAGATTGAAGAACAATTGCAATCATATTCAAGAGAAGAAGAATAAAAATGGTTTTTTTCTTCTAATTATTCTTTGCACTTTATTTGATATTATATGATGTTTATGTTTGCTATTTTCAATTCTTCTTCTTCTTCTTCTTTCTTCTTGATTGCCATGAGTAGCTAAATTAGTAGTTAGGGTTTTTAGACCTGGCTCAAGTATGAACTTAATTGGTTATCCTTCATGTCACTAAATCTATAACAATGATTGTTATTAAACTTAATGCTTTCATATGACTGACCACCCTAGGAATTGAATTAGATAGTGGGGTGAGATCAAGAGAAGATCCCTATTAAGAATAAAATAATAATATGTTAATTAATCAAATTGGTTGAGAGACGGTTTGATTGTTAGTATTCCTTGAAAAGCTTGCTTCGGTATTGAGAATAATCAATTGCTTGAGTAGCGAGAGCTAATCACTTGGGTAGTTGTTGTGATCAATAAATTATGCGAGTGCTCGAGAGAGACTTTCATATGTCTAAAGATGCTTAGGAAATGGGTTAAATTTAGAAGTGGTAGGGAGATTAACATGAATTTTTGATAAAATTGAGCCAGGGAGAAAAACCCTAACATCTATTTAATTGATAAATTTTAGAGTAATTTAATTATTTTTCTTCGATTAGTTTAAAATTTTAGTGAAAATCTCTTTTGACCGTCTAGACAAATAAACATAGAAAGTAGTCCAATACTCAACATCCACTCCCTATGGGATTAATATTTTTACTACTTGGACAACTCCGTGCACTTGTGGATTTCACCCACCAAGTTTTTGGCGCCGTTACCGGGGAGTGATAAGTTGATATTGTGATAAAATTTGTGTTGTTTGATTTAGACTTTTTATTTCATTTTATTTGCATTAATTTATGTTGTCTTTAATTTCCATTGTCTCTTATAAGCAACTTTGCTAGTGCATGCGTTAATGCGTAACAATGCTAGACAAGGTAAAGTGTTGATATCTCTAGACACCAAAATTGATAGAACTTTTTGTAGGAGATTAAAAAGGCAAAGGGACATTATGAACGGAGCTGAAAATGGAGTTAGAAATGGTGTTGCAGATGGGGGAAATAATAAGCAAGATCCACCACTTGCAGCTCCATATGAGAATCAAAACAGACTAAATGCATAAAGAACCATGAGGGATTTTGTTAGTCCTCATATGCAAGGGGATCAGAATCCTATTGTGAGACCAGCTATTGCAGCCCATAATTTTGAAATCAAGCCAGCAATGATTCAGATGATTCAAAATTCTCAGTTTAATGGCTTACCTCATGAAGATCCTATTGGTTATATGACCAGATTTTTGGAGTATTGCTCTACTTTCAGAATGAATGGAGTGTAGCCGGATGCTATCAGATTGATATTATTTCCTTTTTCACTTGCTGATAGAGCGAAAAGATGGTTTACCAGTTTGCCATCTAATTCCATCAACACTTGGCAAAAGATGTATACAACCTTTTTCAATAAATATTTTCCACCTGCCAAAGTGCTAAAGATAAAAAATGAGATTAATTCTTTCTATCAGAGGGAGGATGAAAGATTTTATGAATGTTGGGATAGATTCAAGGATTTGCAGAGACAGTGTCCTACACATTTGATACCTACTTGGATTTATCTTAATATTTTTACAAAGGTGTGAATCCAGCAGTCAGGGTTAATATTGATGCTGTAGCAGGAAGGACTATTATGTCCAAGACACCAGAAGATGCCCTAGAACTTTTTGAAGAAATGGCTAATACTCAGAGCTTGTGGGCAAATGAAAGAACTATCCTAAGAAAAGGGGAAGCAATGGATGTGGATGGAATGACTATGATGAATGCTAAACTAGATGATTTGAAAAAGATAATAGACAAGATAGGTCTTAGTGCAATTTCACCTGCACTTGTTTCATCTTGTGAATTTTGCCATGGTGGACATCCTACCGTAGAATGTCAGCAAATGCAAGATTTATCCATAGAGAGTATGAATTATGTGGGTAATTTCAATAACGGACAACAACATAATCCTATGATGGGGAACACATATAATC
Source organism: Mallotus japonicus (assembly GCA_949634005.1). Classification (NCBI taxonomy): domain Eukaryota; kingdom Viridiplantae; phylum Streptophyta; class Magnoliopsida; order Malpighiales; family Euphorbiaceae; genus Mallotus; species Mallotus japonicus. The sequence goes on from CATIWK010234638.1 coordinate 9,312, forward strand.
CTGGTTGGAGGAACCATCCAAATTTTTCATAGAGCAATCAAGGAAACAACCAATGGACATCTCAGGGACCACCACATTAAAGGGAATCTCAAGTCCAACAAGAGAAAGTTTCTTCTTCTTTAGCAATAGCTTCTTTAGAGAGGTAAAATAGAGAAATTCGTGGATATAATGCTAACAAAGATGAATCAATAGGATGAGGCTACTAAGAGGTTGGAGGGGAATTTGAACAATTGCATCAAGATACTCAACTGATGTTTAGGAACCATTCTTCTTCAATTTATAACTTAGAAGTGTAAGTGGGTCAGTTGGATAATTCTCTTTCTTCAAGGAATCAAGGAGCACTACCTAGCAACATTGAAAAGAACCCTAAGGAGTATGTTAAAGCAATTACTTTAAGGAGTGGTACATAATTGCAACCACCCAAAAAGAGTACACCTACATCTAGTAATGAAGAAGAGAATAAGGCAGGAAAAGAGACAAAACATGTTGAAGAACAGGTTGAGGAGAAAGATACAAAGCAAGATAGAATTAAAAAAAAAGGGAGTCTTTTCCATCACTTAAACCATATGAACCACTAGTTCCATTTCCTTAGAGGCTTAAAAAGCAAGAACATGATCAACAGTTTACAAAGTTCTTAAAGATGTTCAGAAAATTGCATATTAATATACCTTTAGCAGAAGCATTAGCTCAGATGTCCAAGTATGCTAAATTTCTAAAGGAACTTATTTCTAGTAAGAAAAAGTTACAAGAGTTTGAAACCATTACTCTTAATAAAGAGTGTAGTGCTATCATCTCAAGCAAACTTCCACTGATGAGTAAACATCCAGGGAATCTTACTATACCTTGCGCTGTTGGTAATTTAAATTTTTAAAAAGCTCTTTGTAACTCAGGTGCCTTTATTAATTTAATGCCTTTATCTGTTTATAGGAGACTTGGCTTAGGTGATGCAAGAGCTACTAACATATGCTTGTAGCTTGCAGACAAATAATCAAGAAGCCTGAAGGAATAGTGGAAGATGTATTGGTAAAAGCAGGGAAATTTATCTTCCTAATTGACTTTGTTGTGCTTGATTTTGAGGAAGATGAAGATGTACCATTGATTTTGGGTATGCCTTTCATGTGCACTTCTAAAGCAATTATTGACGTCTTTGAAGGTACTCTTACATTGACAGTGGGTCAAGAAAACTATAAGTTTGATGTTTACCAAGGTATGAAACACCCACCTAAATTTGATAATTGCATGAGAATTGATGTGGTTGATGATTGTGTGAATGAAGTCCAATGAGGGAGGTTGGTAAAATCTGGTGATTTGGAGGATGTAGAGAAGTATTTGTAGGTACAATCTCATGATGAAGAAGGGCTTCTCAAATACAAAGACACAGTTAGCCAATGTGAAAGCTCAAGGATTTATAAAGAGAAAACAAAGAAGTGGCATGACGCAAGCACAAGGAGGAAATGTTTGGAAATTGGAAATCATGTGTTATTTTTCAAGCCTAAGCTAGGTTCATTTCCAGAGAAGCTTAAAAATAGATGGTTAGGACCATTTACAGTGTCATAAGTCTTTCCTTATGGAGATATGGAATTGATAAACAATCAAGGAGAGAAATTTAAAGTGAATGGCCAGAGGTTATACGAGTGTTATGGAGGCAAAAAAGATGATTTTCATCATCTTGCCTGCTTGATCAATAACAACACATAGTTCATGCCATGGTCAAGCTTATAACCTCTTAAATAAGTGCTTCTTGGGAGCTCAACCAAGTTTAGAGTATGATTTCAATTTTTCCTTTATTTCATTTTTATTTTTTTCCTTTTATTTTCTTTCATTGACCTCCCCTACGCTGAGAAATTCCAGGAACTTGGAGATGACAAGGTTATTGTAGTCATTTGTGGATATTTAGGGAAGTAAACTTTAAAGTTTTCTGTCATTGTTGTTTGGAAAAGTGTGATTACATGTTTTGTGTTTATTGTTATTAAGAAGTGCTAGGAATTTCGTTGATATTGAGCATTTATTGAATACAACTTGGAATGAAGATGATTGTGAAAGTTATGATATGTTTTGTGACTTGTGTTTAAAAGCATTTTGGAGCAGAATATAGATGCACAATTGTGCACTTGAAAGTGTACAGTCGTCCATTTACTCCACTGAATTTGATGTTCGCAGGAATGGTCGTGCACTTGAAAGTGCACAGCCATGCATCGACTACACTGACAGTTATGCTCACAGGATTAGGCATGCATCTGAAAGTGCATAGCTGTGCACTCTCAGACCCAAAAAAAATGTTACAATCAGGCTTGGCCGTGCACAGCCATGCACTCTGGACTGCACAGCCGTGCACCTGCATAATTCCACACAACAACAACTTTACTTTGCTAGCATGCAAACATTGAGGACAATGTTAAAAATAAGTGTGAGGGAGGATTTATCAATTTTTAGGAAGTTTTTAAAATTTTTTTTGCATTTTATTTTTATTCTTGCAATTTTCTTTTATTTCCTTTTTAGTTTAGGATTTGAATTCAAATACCTTTTATATTTTTAATTTTCCTTTTCATTAAGTTTTTTTTTCTAGAATTTAGTAAGTCAATATTTAGAAATTTTTTTTTTGTTTTCTTTGTTTTTTATGAACCCTTGAATTTCTCTTTTCTTCCTAAAGTTAGGAGAAAATTTTTAGGTTTTATTTTATTTTCCTTAATGTTTAGGGAGAGCTCTTTATATGAAAAATTCAGATGAGGAAAGCTTTGGAGAATGAAGGAACTACGAAGCAAATGTACTACTTCGTTTGGAGATGCTAGAGTTGAAGCTTTATGCTAGATGGATGAGTTTCAAATCATGATGGAAAATTTGCAACAATCACAAGAGAGCCATTTCAAAAGGCTTAAGAAGCTCATAGAGTCTGCCAATCCCAACAAGTCCTCGCCTCCACCATTGCAATGAAAAAAAAGGGAGATCTAAACCTAAATTTTTATTTTTCAATTTCTGTTTTATTTTATTGTTTTTAAGTGTTTCTTTTTATAAACGGGAAGGGATCATGCATTTCATTTTGTTATTTTCTTTCTTGCATATAGTTTCTATCATGCATAACACTTGAGAGTTTGTAACCTATTCTCAAATAGAATTTAGTTCATTGAATCTAGTTTTCTTGAAAAGATGTGATAATCTTCATTTAATTTGAGTTTGGACTTTTAAGATTAGGGTAATGATTTATGGTTAGGGACTTTTTAACTCTTAATGAACTTAATGCTTACTTTTTAATTGCATGATTAAATTTGGAGTCTTGATTTTTAAGAAAGGTGTTTGTAAGTAGAGATTTAAAATTCAACTCTTTAAGTCAGTAAAATCTTATGTATTTTTGGTTTCTATAAAAAGAAAAAAAAAGTGAGATGGAGCGTAAAACGTACTCGTTAAAAAGGAGCTAAAACCTTGAAATTATAAATCTTTATATGCTCCTTCTACTCCAATGCTCTTAAATAGAGTATAAGTATCCAAAGGACCCTTTGTGAGGTATCCACATTGAGTAATGTGGGAAAGGTGGGGATATTGCCATTGGGAAAACTTTTGTTAAATAAAATGAATAAAGTACTTGAGAAGTGCCTTATGCATGAGAAATTTTGGCTAGTCAAGTGTTGAGTCAATTTTTATTTGCTTTCATCTTTCTCTAATTTCAATTCTCAATTTTCATGAATTCAATTAGGAAGTTTGCTCTTTACACAGTAATCTTACATGTCTATGACCTAGAGTTATTATTTTAATTTTTGAGTTATTAAGCTTTATATTAAGTGAAGATTGTCATAGCTAGTCAGATTAAAGCTAAGCAATGAGTTGAGTTCTTTTTAAGAATGGGGTGTTCTCATGTTTTGCTTGAGGATAAGAAAAAGCTCAAGTGTGGGGGAGTTGATAAATGCAAAAAAAATAATGAATTTTGAGCACTAATTTGTTATGTTTTTAGGTGTTAAAGTGTCTATTTTATTCTTGAATATTGGTGATTTTACTTAAATTCCATGAAACTTAGATTTTTAAAGGTTTTTATAATTTTTGTTGATTTTTGGTTTAATTTTGGTGTTGATTGGTTAGGTGTGCCCAAGTTTGGATTAATGCAAGTGGAATTTATGCTGGAACTTGAAGAGGAAAGCTCAAAATCTCCATGAATTGAAGATGAAGAGGCATGCATAGCATGGGTGTGCACAACTAATCCTAGTTTGATGATTTTTGGAGCAGCAGTGATGCACAACCGTGCATATGGAAGTGCACAACCATGCACTTTGGTAAAAATCAATTTTGGAAACTATTTTTAAGGTTTATTTGAGAACTATTATTATAAATAGCCCTTATTTTGGCTCTGTTAGAGGGGGAGGCTGGTCTAAAATACAGCCTAGTTCATTTTCATATTTTAATAGAACAATTTTATTTACATTTTTCATTGGGATTTCTTTTACCTACTCAAGGATTATCAAGAGTAGAAGATTGAAGAACAATTGCAATCATATTCAAGAGAAGAAGAATAAAAAGGGTTTTTTCCTTCTAATTATTCTTTGCACTTTATTTGATATTATATGATGTTTAT
>CATIWK010234644.1:0-14275 GCA_949634005.1 Mallotus japonicus
ATTAATTTAGAAAAATTGATAATTAAATAAAATAAATTTCTTAAGAAATATACTATTAATAATAAAGTAAGTTTTATGAATGGTACCAAAACTTTGCACTCGATTACAAAATGGTACCAAGTTTTTAATTGCTGATGTGGCTGCTGATGTGGCATATGACGTGGCAATTCCCGTGGCCACGTCATCAAAATTGGCCGGATTTTGGTTGGGGACCTCCCGGTAAAACTAAAATTAAAGTTAAGGGATCAAAAAGACACAAATTAAAGTTATGGTACCATTTTATAATTATGTGCAACATATTGGTACCATTGGTAGAATTAACCCGCTTTTCTTGATTCTGCTCAAGTTTTCACTAACTTTGATTCTTTGTTAAAACTTTGGTCAATTTAAGTTCAAAGATTGGATCTTTGTTTGTATCTACAGGAAAAGATTGAATTTTTATGCCATTTTTTGAGTTTTTTTTTTTTTAGCTTCTTGATATCTTTAGCCTTTAGAAATGGCCAAAACTCAACTATTGTATGTTCAAAACTTTGAATCTGTTGTGTTTTGAATCGAGTTTTGGATTTTGAACTCAATAGTTTTGTTTTCCCTTTTTTGAAATTCAAATGGTAAGATTCTAAACCATTTTATAGTCTGAAACACAATGAATCTTTCTTTGAAACACAAATTCAAAATTGCAAATTTGAAACTTGTAACAGCCTTCTTTTTATGTTATATTGTCGTTTTGAGGCATTTTCTTTGTGGGTTTAAGTTGTTTTTTCAACTACAATGGCATTTGGGATGGACTCAATTTTGTCAAGAACAACTACGATAGTAGGATCAGATCACTCTTCAGTTGTGTTGATTAATCTATTCGTGGTACTCATGTGTGCTTGTATTGTTATTGGGCATTTATTAGAAGAGAATCAGTGGATGAATCGGTGGATGAATAGAAGAAGAATAAAAAGAAAAGAGACATGAAGAAGAAAAGAAAGAAAAATATAAAATAATGATAAAACATTCTGCAAATTTAAAAGAATATTAATAAAATACTTTGTCTAAATTTGTTCACCTTCCTTATTTAGTGTGTGAATTGCACGCGCAAATAATAGTCTCAATTTGGGTTTAAAGGATCGAAAAATTGAAGTTTTGGGTTTAATTGACAGTAAAAATTGAAATTGGGCCTATGTGACCCCGTGTCACAAGTTTAAGGGCCCTTTGTATATTAGTCCGAAAAAGAATTTCATGAAGTAAGTGAAAGCAGCTAAACCCTCGTACCTATTATTATACTTTGTTAAACCACCCACATGCTAAACACAACAATATAAAAACTTAAGCTTTTCCTTATATATAATACCTAACAGGAGGTGATTTAGAGGGAGAGGCAGCCCTTGCTTGCATTTCCCCTCTAGCAAGGAAGTAATTAGGGAAGGTGGGGATGAGCTATAAAATATGATAGTGATCTATCTCTATACATACTTATGTATGCATACGCCCGTACATGCGTGCACACGCACGCATATACACTCATGCACATGCACATATGTGCGCGTGAACCCCCAACCCTCACTAAACAGAACTATCACCTCTTTCATTTTTCACTAATCGTAAAGGATATAGTTAAATTATTTGCTTCAATTCTTTCAATTTCTTTTCACTATGTTCAGAGGACTGTAATAAGGTGGCACATAGTTTCACCAGGAGGACTATGTCTTTATTTGAAGAATCTATTTTATTAAAGGATCAACTTGATTGTATTACTTCCCTTGTATTGGAGGAGATGGCTTATTCTTCTTCTATTAATGATATTTCCTCTTCTCTCAAAAAAGGCGGGTATTGGATAAGTATATAACTAAAATATATTGTATTGTACAATTATAAATTCTCAAATACTATTATAATGATTTATAGATTTTTTAAATTTAATATTATATGATTTTTCTCTACATGTTAATACATATCTAGCAATAGCAACAACGATAGTGGTGGTAATAGTAGTAGTAATAATAATAGATTTTGTAACATATTTTATGAATGTGTTTTTTTTTTTGTTACAAATCCGTTATAAATTTATAATGGACTATTCCATTACAAATTTTATGAAGGTAATAGCATAATTATAATATGTTATAAAATTGTAACGGATTTAGGATGATATATTTCGTTACAAATTTATAATGGTTAAAGCCAGTTACAACTTTCTAACAGGTTTATAACAATATAATATGTTACAAATTAAAAAAAGCAAGCATGTGTTACAACTTTGTAATGGATTGATTTTGTTTCTAATGTTGCAATATACATGATCCATTACAAATCTGTTATAACTTTATAACAAATTTTCTATTTGCCTTTTAACAGCCAGTTACAAAGTTGTAATAGATATTTGATCCATTACAAATTTGTAATAGAATAGTTGTTACAAGTCAGTTATAAAATTGTAACTGATTTCTTTTACATTTATTACAGAATATTTGTAACGAGCATTATTTTAACAAAAATTTTCTATTATAAATTCATTACAAATGTTTTTTTAAAAGGATTTGTAATGGATATAGCCATTAGAGCATCTCCAATGGTGCTTTTTAAAATAAAGAACATATTTTAGGTAATAAAGAACATCTTAAAATATAAACAGTAAACAATTTTATTTAAATCTAATGCACTTTTTATATTTCACTCTTCATTTTGTTTTATCCTAGAAGCATTTAAATTTATTTTTTTCCTCCTCTTTTTTCTATCCAATGCACTCTTTACAATAAAAGAAGCCAATAGAAAACAATGATATATATGGAAAACTGATGTGTATTAATTAACCTTTATATAGAGAGTTAATTTTCGCTCTCTACAAACTCACTTCCTAATCTATAATTTAGATTTAGAGAGTGGGTTGGAGTCCTGTTTTTTATAATCACTCTTTATAATAAAGAGTTTAAGTTAAATAAAAAGTGGGTTGGAGATGCTCTTAGTAAATAAGATTTTTTTATAATAGATTATGCATTGACCATTTTTATTTTTGTTTGGTAAATTCTATGATATCAAGATCAATATTTAATCTCTTAATCATTAAGCTCTAATCAATTGTAGTTTTGTTCGTTTAGGTGATGATAGGGTAAAGGCATATATAATAAAAAAAATTATTGAGTAAATAAAAAATTATTCATTTTTCTATTATCTCTATGTGCATCTTGTAAATCACTTTTTTTCCTTTTTTACATTAATAAACTATGAATCAAATCTATTAATAATGTATGATTCAATTTAAAAAAATTTATGATGAATTTACTATTCTCTTCGGTTAGACATTGCTTGTTCTGCACCTTACCGAATCTGAGCAGAAATATTTTATGATCGCGGTTTGGAGAAGGATAGAATTTGCTACTCCAATAATGTTTTTGAGCTATACTTTTATCTACCAAGATCTTGGTACAATTTTGTAACTTTAATATTTGGTGGAAGATGACCGAGTTCTTCAATGATTTACAGTTACAGAATTTTGAAGATTCCAGCTCATTATGCATGTGACAAGCAAGGCTTTCATGATGTGCATTTATTCTTCAGCCCAATACATGAATTAACGCTCATAATTCTCAGCCCATGGTGGAAGGGTATGATGTTGCTGTAGTTGAAAGCTTATGATTGAATTAACTTTTTTTTTTCTTTATATAGGCTTTAATATTCTGGTCTTATATCGAAGGCTTTCAGGATAAGCGCATAGTCCAAGATCATGCATGGCTTTCTCAATCACCGTATGCCATATACACAAATTTTATTTTAAAATTCCATACTCAATGGAACTTAACAGTTCCTAGTCCGAGCCGTAATTCTCTATTCTTTGGGGATGAAAACTCTGCTACTTCCCCTCCAAGGAATGTCTCTGGAAGAAGACAAGATTTATTACTTCATTTGCCAGTATTGAATTGATGATGTTTACATTAGTTGCAGATTCCCTTGCCACTGCTAGTTTGTTTCTTCTGTGTGAACGGGTTTAGAAAGACTGTGGTTTGGTTGCGTGTTTGAGTCGTTTAGCTAGGTTCCAAGCAAGTGCTGACAACTCGGAATTCTATTCGGTTATGCCTAGCTCTTGATTCTCTTATTTTAAAACAAACAAGAAGAGCTATGTTTCTCCACAGACGGTGCCACTTGATAACTCCGAATTGAATATCTTGTTGTGGAACCTACAACGACGAGAAGAGCTGGGTGAATGGGTGGGGTTTTCCCCATAAACACTCTAAAGCTTAAGTAAGTATTTGTATGAGGAAAATAATAATAGAGCGAGTAGAGTAAAATAATGATAGAATAATGTAGAATGAGTGTTGGATGAATGTTTGTATGATGAGGTGATGGAATGATGGCCATGGTTGAATATGATGTCTTGATGTAGAGTATGAGAATATGAGAATGAATGATCCTCCCTTATATGAGAGGTAGTGAGATATATATATTGGAGAAATTATACATAAACCTAAGAGGAATAGGATTTCTAATCTTGTAGGATTGCCTTGATTAGAAGAGCAATAGACTTCCTTTATAATCTCCACAATTAGGAATAAAGTAGTTTCCTTTCTATTTGAGGATTTAGTTCTTTATCTGGGGTATCATCCATAATTTTTTTTTATTGTTACTTGTTTTTATTGAATTAATTTTTATACTAATTTTTATGAGAATGCTAATAAATAAATCATATCAGTATCAATTAGATATCATTTTTATTGATTTAAGTTTAATATATAAAAACTCTATCAAATAATCAGTAAATAGGTCATAACTTGGAAGTCAATTGTTATTGATAATTTTAAAATTTTATTTTATTTTTAATTACTTGAATTGCAACTTAACTTTTTATATGTTTGTATATATATGTCATCCATTTTTATTTTTATGAAAATTTTTTTAATAATTTTTATTGATTATATGATATTTAAATTAATTTTTATCCTTTATGAAAGAATTTAATAGTACAATATTTTTTACTTTTATTTGTTTAACTATTTTAAAAAAAAAATTATGTGTTGATATTTGAGAAGTAATGTTTGGTTGGAGAAGAGGAGTGGGTGAAGTGAATCCGGGAGTGTTTGTGGATTCATTTGATTGAATCTTGCATTTTTTAGTATTGTTCAACATACCCCTTTCATTCATCTCACAAAGTTTACATTTTTATTCTAATATTTGTATTTGTATCATAAAGTTTACATTTTTACTATAAAAGTTTGCATTTTTATCGTAAAATTTATATTTTAACTGTAAAGTTTAAATTTTTATCGTAAAGATTACATTTTTAATATAAAAATTGTATTTTTACTATAAAAGTTTGCATTTTTATCATTGAAATTACATTTTAACTGTAAAGTTTTCATTTTTATCGTGAAGCTTATATTTTTATTAAAAAATTTACATTTTACTATGAAGTTTACATTTTTTTATTGTAAAGTTTGCATTTTGACTATAAAGTTCATATTTTTATTATAAAATTTGCATTTTTACTACATAGTTTGTATTTTTACTATTCCTTTATGAAAAGTTGAGATTTTTAGTTTCAAGACAGCATTTTTTACGGATGAAGTATAATAAAGGAGCTTAAACCTGATTTTGCATTATTTAAGCAAAGTACCGATGACCTTATGATTAAACATTTAATTTGAATAATATTTTGAGAATCACTTGAGGCTCTTGCACTACTCATTGATTCACGTCATGCACACTCATTATTATTATTATTATTTGAACAGGTCATGCATACTCATTAATGTGGTCACTATTTGCTTGTTTTGATTATTCTCTGTCTCTTAATTATTTTATTTCATTTTATTATATGAATCTTATATGATTTAATGGTGATGAGATTTAATGTATATTCAATTATCATTATTTGATCATGGATGGATGGAACACCTGCTTGTATGTGCTTATGTGCTATAACCTCTGTTTTGCAGGAATCTTAGAATATATATATATATATATATATATATATATTATCTTTGTTCTCATTTAGATTTTTTTTTTATTAGAATAGACAACTCCAAGGCATTGTAATCTATAACCTCTTTCGCAATTTATCTTCTCATTTGAATGTATTTATCAGAATAGGTGATTTTAAAGGTTGCAATCCTTAATCTCTTTCTCATTTCTTTTATTTTATTATTTTTGATGTTTTGTGTACTACTTGCTTGATTTTTTTAATTGCTTAGCCTATCTTACTTGCTATTTGTTTGCTTTATTCGTTCTGATTTGCTTTATGATTATTTGTCTAATTATTTATCCACAATGGTATCATGTCTCGATTATATTTTATACCAATTATCAATCAATGTGATAATCAATAATGTTAATATTGTGCAACTAAATGAATGTCAAATGCATCATTAAATCGAAACTAGAGTGATGTGATAAGCAATTTAGGTAATGTGTATCAAGAAACAGTCAAGTGGAATCAGCTCCTTAAATCCAGAATCTCTGACTAGGGAAATAGATTTTATTTACCGTACAAAATCTGTTTCTCCATTTCTCGACTATGATCGAGTGACGACTCCAAACTTATAAAGCTCATCGAACTGTCTCTCCCATATCAATAACACTCAAAACCAGATATCAAGTTGCCTATCTCGCGTGCTCTTCCCCCCTGACAAACAGCCGAGGGCATCGAGTTCTCACCACTACACTGAAACTCAAACAATAAGAGAAGCTATGAGTTTTGTGGAGCCATACGGAGAACAAAGTTTCATTGTAAAATCTGATTGCTACCCAACTATTCAACTATGCAATCATAAACAACTAAGTCCTTGAGAAGTTTCAGTCGTGATGGAAGACATCTTCCAAATTTAGCAACATATGCAATCTGTTTCCCTTCAACATGTTGGTAGAAATCAGAATAAAGCTGCAGACTGGTTATCAAAACAAAATGTATTCTTAATGGGTATTTAAAATCTCTGCAATGTTGTTTCTCAAATCACTAGCATTGTATATGAGGAATCAATATCCTCTTCTTCCAAAGTAATGGAAGTTTTTCCTTTAAAAAAAAAAAGAGAAATGGATCTTTTCTATTACTATTCTGCTAATAATCCAATTCTTGAACTAGTATTCAACTTAAGCATTTACGGGGAAATTTGAATGCAAACAAAAGAGTTCAAATATATTTGGGTCGAACTAAACTATTTCTAATAATTTGCTGTTATTGTCAATTAATTTTTTTATTAATATTATAAATTCAATAAAATTGTTATCAATTATTGTTGATAATATATTTGAAAATAAACATTGATATAAATAATATTTCCCATATTAATATATTTATTATAATTTTAAGTTAATAATAATAATAATAATCATCATCATCATCATCATGATGTTATTGCATATAATACTAATAATAATAATCATCATCATCATCATCATCATGATGTTTTTGCATAATAATAATAATAATAATTTCATTTGCAATACAATAAAAGAAATATTTTACATTAAACTTTAAAGATTTGAGGTATATTAATTTTTTTAATTCCTTATAAGAAAATTAATGATCCGCACCAAACATAATATTTGTTATTTTATGCTATTTTTAAATAAAATATAGTTTAGTTTAACTATTTATGCTAGCTAATAGTTGTTGATAATTTGTTGATAAATATAGACTTATAATATTTATTAGCTTTTTACCGTAAATGTGTCAAATGATTATTGATAATGTAATATATATATATTGAAAATTTAATAACCTAAAACACACACAGAGCACAGTAACACCACACGCCATCTAACAAAACCATGACAATTTTGTTAGACGTGAAATGGTATATATGCTACACCCACACGTTCTAAGTTAGCGATGTGGGATCCAAAACCAAAGATGGAATGATTATTGACAATGAAATATATATATATATATATATATATATATATATTTAATATTTTTTTAATAACATAAATTATTTAAATATAGTAAATAATAATGAATGGTAACTTATTATTAAACACTATTTAAAATGAACATTAAATTCAAATTTTCAACTATAATAGTTATATATATCACAATGATCTAATTACTAATCACAAATTAAAATAATATTTATTTTATTATGAATTAAAAAAATAATATAAATTTAATTTAAAATGTTATTTTATCATTAATTATTTAATACAAACAATATAATTTAAATAAAAAAACAAATTCAAATAAGCTATAAGATAATAAGAAAGAACTAAAAAAATAAAGTTAATAAAAATGAAATTTTATAAAAATTAAAACAAAAATAAATTATTTATTTTTGAATGTAATCTAATTATTTAATATTAAATAACAATTAGTGCTTTCATCTATTAGACTAAACATTCTCATGAAATTGTGCAGTTTGACCATCGAGTTATAGTTATGAGAATGTTAATTCATTAATATGAAGCTCAAATGTCAATTAACAAATCAAAGGCTCCAAAAAAAAAAAAAAAAGAAAAGAAAAGATTGGTTTCTATCAAACCCATATTTGAATACAGTTTAACACACCAATAGGAACTAATTGTTTTACTTTCACGTGTTTCATCAATGAGATTTATGGTCGGTTATCAACTACCAGTACATATATTTCTTGGTCAGCGTATCGGAAATGGGCAAAATTGTTTTTTCATCCCAAAACTTTTCAAGATTTAGAAAAGGGTCAATTTCACAAGGATATTAAAAAGGGTTCCCAAATCCACAATCTCAGGTGTGTGAATTTGAATTATGGACGTGGATAATTTTAGTTTGGACTGTTTTCATGTGGTGCCGTCCAACTGCAATAATTGGTACTTCCAGAATTTTCAGCATCATCATTCATCAACAATACACCCACCTGAACTTCTACTTCAACAATTGATTATTTTGTAAAACTAGTTCAATGCATGTGCCTCCGCCAATAAATTAAAAGCTTCTTCAGCTTGAGTATTATTAGCAAAGTGTTAATTAGTAGTCATTGGTTGGTTTGGACAGCTTCAGGTTAATAAAATAAATCAAACTACACTATTTATTATAAAAACAATTGTCACCAAATTAATTACAAATAAACCACTGAATTTGGATAGATTGGTTTTTGATTTAAAATAATATAATTTTAAATTGATTTTTAACAAAATATGAAGATGAAAGAATTTGAGCTGCAAAAATTTTAGGAGAATTTTATTTTTCTTAGAAACTTTAGTTTACTTTTATTTTTATCACTATAAAATAGGAGTATTTATCATGTAATAGCGATCATCGTAGACGTATACATGTTTAAATTTTAATTATAAAATTTTAATTTTTTAATTACCTAATTTTAATTTATATTTTATAGAGATATTTTAACATTTTTCATTTAAATTGTTACATTTCCATTTGACAGAATTTATCATCATTGATATGAAATGTAAAAATAATATTTTAAATGATTAGAATGATAATAAATTTGTTGTCCCCATGAATAATTTAAGTGTTAAAATGTGTAAATATTCAAGTTGAAGAGAGTAAGGTTCGAACTCTTCACTTCTTCTCTCCCCTTATGGTATTGAGAATTTAACCATTTATACTAGTTATTAAAAAACTGATAATAAATTTGTTAAGATAAAAACATAGGATAATAAATTGGGATAATTACTATAACCCCCCTCAGGTTTGTCCAAACTAACTAGTCCATCCCTGCATTTTCAAAAGTCAATTAAATGCCCCCTCAAATTTGACAATATAAATTACTTTTCCCCTACCGTTAAAAACAACAGTTAATTAGTATAAAAGACTTATTTACCCTTATAATATTGTTAAATTTATGATTTGTACCAAGAGTTATTTATTTTTTTACATATTATTGATATTTATAATTTTTATTTTAGCAATAAAAACTAATTAACAAATTTTTATAGACACCAATAATTAATAATTATTAATTAGTTACTAAATATATTTTGGATTCTAGCTCATAAATTATTAATTAGTTATCATAAAAAAAAATTAATTATCAAAATTATTTTTTAAAGAAAAGAATAAAAAGTAAATAAAAACTACAGCTTCAATTCATCACTGTCATCCCCGTTTTTTGGCCACCACCAGTTCATCCACCATCATAGCTCCTTCGCAACTCCTTCACCATCACCAGTTCATCGACGGAGAAGATGATCGATCATGTGAAGGCTGCTTGCTCGACGAAGAAGACGATCGTCATGCCAAGTCTGCTTGCTCGACGGAGAAGACACTGCTGCAGCGCCATGGAGTGGCGGTGGTTGACGGCGTAAATGAAGATGGTTTCAGCAACGCGAGAGAATTGAATCCAAAAAAAAATAATAATCAAAATGTCTTGTAAAATTGTTGTTAGTTGCAAAGGTGAGCTTTTGATTTTTTTTTTATTTGGATCTGTTCTTGTGTATGGTTGCTTGATTCAAATTAAAAATATACATATTTTGCAAAGAAATGATTTTAACAGGTAAAAAAATCTCAAATTCTTGTATATGGTTCTTCGCCCATATACACTTCACCCATGGCTGCTTTCTTCATGTCTACATTTTTTTTTTTTTGGCCTTGCTTTGTTGATTTTCCCATTACACAATCAGACCCTCACAATTACAAGCACCTCCATGGACTGGGAAACGGTGATTGATGTGCTTTGTATTTCATTTGTTTTTTATTTTTTGATTTGTTTATTTGTAAATTACTGAAATTTCTGAATGGAAATGGGGGAAAAAATGGTGATGGTGTTGATTTGTGGTTTACAAATCTATTGTTGATTTGTTTATTTGTGGTGTTAATTTGTTGATTTTGTGTTTTTGGTGTTCATTTGTTATTGATGAAGTGGTAGTGTTGATTTGTGCTAGAGTGGTGGGGGTGTTGATTTGTGGCGATGTTCATTTGCTACGGCAGTGGTTGGCTATGGTAGTGGTGTTCTTAATTTGCCATTTTTTTTATTTCATGAATTTTTTATTTGTTGGTGATGGATGTGTGTGGTGGTGATTTATGTGGTGGCCAATTGTGATAGCAGTGGTGGTGTATGGTGGCAGTTAAGGTGGTGGTGTATGGTGATAATGGTGGTGGTGGGATGTGTGTGGTGGTTAGGATGGGGGTATTTTGAAGAGATGGCGTGGATGAAAGGGAGATAAAGTTATATGGACCTATATGATATTTTTTATATCACCAAATTACAACTCAATCCCTAAACTTGTGATGTATATGTGTATGTATAAATTCCTAATTATTTGAGGGTAGTTTTGGCATTTTGTATAAATTAACATGCTCTGACTGTTAGTATTGCTTTGACTAACAGAATATACTTTCAATTTTTAACTGTAAGGGGAAACTAGTTAATAAAAGTAAAATAAAGGGGGCATTTAATTGACTTTTGAAAATGCAGGGACGGACTAGTTAGTTTGGACAAACCTGAGGGGGGTTATAGTAATTATCCCTAATAAATTTGTTTAGATAAAAACATAGGATACGATGTGTCTACTTTTTTTTTTTTAAAAAAAAGGATGATGTGACCTTTTTAAGTGCTACATTATTCAATTTATCAAGATGTTATTTTACTTGCCACGTGGCCCTTTTATGACAAATTATGTGGCAATGTTTGTGGCTTAGTGGATTATGTATGGATAAACACCTTAAATATGGTAATGATGTCTTATGCAAGTGTTATTTATTATGGGAAAAAATTCATTATCAAGCCCCTGAACTATAACGGTTTATTCTATTGACCTCCTATCATTTTATTGCATTCTATTGAGCCCTAAATCTTTTATTTGCCTACCTATTGAAGACCTTTTTAACAGTCCAATTTGACGATGTTAACTATTGCATACAAAATAACTAAAAAATGCCACGTCAGACCAAATGCTATCCATGTGTTATAATTAAAAAAAGTTTAATATTAAGTCTAGAACTCATTCCAGGTCATAATCCTCATCCCTAAAGGCTCTAGTGATTAATTTTGTAAGTAATTTTATTGTTTTGGTTTATTTAAGTTAGGGTTTATAAGTTGTAGATTTCGGGTTCTGAAATTCTGGTTTTTCAGTCTTATTGTTCTAATCATAAATTGAGCTCCAAATTAAGATTGGTTTGATTCTAAGGAAACTTTGAAAAGTTCTCTGTTAACTTTGAAGTTTTGAGCTAGAGCTGATTTTGCCTTTATGATAGTCTAATGAAGCTATACTTTTTAATGCTTAATCTATTAGGGTAATTGACCTGGTTGTGTTAATCCATTTATAACTTCCTCTATAGTTGTCCAAATGAATTGAAATTTTTATAGCATTTAGTAAACTATAAATCTAAGTCTGTTTAAAATTTGAGCTTAAAATTTCTTTTCTATAAGTTGTAACAACTTTTTAAATTTAGAGTTGAAAACAACCATTTTAGAATAAATATATTAGGTTTGTAGAATTGAGTTTAATGGCATAATTTAGAGGATAAGGTACATTTTGGCCCCTAAAGTATGCCCGTGGGATATGCAACAGAACTATTTTTTGGCTCATTTATGCAACAAAAATAAGTTTCATTGTCATATAAGCCCCTCTTTTAACAAAGGAATTATATCACCATTAGTGAGATCCTTCTCAACCATATCATTTGTATGATAACACCATTTTCGCTCCTTTCGCTTTGTGGTTTACTCTTTTAAGGTGATGCAGATAATGCCTTTGATAGGCTTTGATGAAGGAAGAAGGTTGAACTCCACTAACAATAAGCTTGGTTGGACTATGTTCTTTGTTCTGCTTACTTTTGAATTCTAAAAAAAAAAATGCTTTCTAACAATCATGAGCATTTAACAATGACCCAATAGTAGAAATCCCAAATACAGTAGTAGATAAAAGAATAAACATGAAAATGGCAAATTAAAAAGGTGAATTGCCAAAAAGAATCACCTAAATACTAAAAAAGTTAAAACAACCCAACCAAGCCACAAAGGAAAGCAATTCAATGAGAGAAACGGAATTTAGAAGGCAAAGTGAAAGCAATCAGAAGAAAAACCATGAAAATTGCTTGATATTATCATCCTTCACTTGATAATTGCTTTGACTCTATTAAACTATACAAGTAGTTGTAGCCACTTGATTAGTTTTTTTACCTTTTCCCTTTAGTTACTCTTATGAATTACTTATGTGGCGCATCATCTAGTTTGTTTTTTCAAGACACATTCCCAAATGATAAAAAGAAACAAAAGGGAAGAAGAACTCATCATAATTGAAAATTTGCGAACATATTATAATTGAAAAAAGCTATATAAACGGATTATCGTTCCTTTTATTCCCTCCCTCTCTTTTTTATTATTTTTTTAACTTTTATTTTTGTTATCTAGGAAGATAAATCTCCAACTTATTCTTTGAAGCTTAAGCAATGCACTGACTGATGGAGCATGCTCTTCAAACGTTATTGTTTATCAGCCCTTTATGGTGCAATTAAACATCAACATATTTTCATATTTTTGATGCTAAGAGTTTGAATATTTTCATATTTATTTTAAGTTAAATCATGCACACATGATGTTACCAAAATAGTGGTTCAAGGCACTTCATTTTTTTTTCTTAGTGGATAATTTACTTGTTGTATGTATATCATGTTAGTTTATTGGCGTTGGCACTCCTTTTTTTTTTTATAAAAAAACCATAGAAAACTATTGAATAACTACACGAGGGTGGCGTACACCATGAATATCCTGAGGAATTAACTCAATAGTAACAGCTGGCATATGCTCTATGACATGAAGACTAGCTTTGAAGAATTATAGTAGCGATATTGCCTCCTAGTCCTAGAACTGCTAGTTAGCTCTGCATCATAAGAATATGTTTCTACTTTTTTCTGTATTTGATACTTTATCCATTCATTTTGTAGAGGCTGGCATGGACCGTAGCTATTCTGGTTATACTAATAAATGGATATCTCTTGCTTGATTTCTTCGTATCTGAAGTTAAAGGATTGCTATTTGGTTTTTTTTTTCCTGCATTGGCATAGTTACATATATAGCATTTATCATTTATCTTATTTCACGCGGCAGCACTACTCCTTCATCGACTTGGTTGAGCTTAGAACTATCTAAAAGAAATGCTTACTTCAGAAATTGAGTTTTACTCAAATTTAATATCAGAATTAATTAACAGTCCTCCAAAGTCTGCCATGTCATAATAGTTCTCGAGACTCCAAAGTCTACAGTGGTGGAGCAAGCCTTTGCTTTTGCTTGCCAAAAACCCTAAACCTGAATGCCCTTTTTTTCTGGTTGTATTGGTCTCTCTCTCTCAGCTGAGTTCTAAATGTGAATGCCATAGCCAGCAGACGGTGGTAAGAGGAGTAGCATTGTTGAAGCTTCCATTGCATGTG
>CATIWK010234673.1:0-20285 GCA_949634005.1 Mallotus japonicus
AAGGGAAAAAATAATGGGAGAATGGAAAAAATAAGGAGAAAATAAAAAAAAAAGAAAAAAGGGAAAATGAAAAAGGAGGGAGAAATAAGGAGAAAATAAAATAAATAAAGAAAAAAATCAATGAGAAAATATAAATAAAAAATGAAAGAAAAAAGAGAATAAAAAAAGTGGAAAGGAAAAAATAATGGGAGGAGAGAAAAATAAGAATAAATATAAATAATGAGGTTATTTTAGTCATTTTAGAGATGTAGCTTTAAAAATTGTGAAATTCATTTGTAAATTCCAACCATTTCATTATAATTTCATTTAGTCTTTATGAATTCCACAAATTTAAAAAGGAAAAATTACAAATTTAGTGTTTGAACTTGTCAGTTTTTTCTATTTGAGTATCTAATATTTTTTTTTTTGCAATAAAGTGTCTGAACTTTTGAAAACCATATCAATGTAGTGTCTCCGGCTGATTTGATGCTGACTGGGTGTTCAGTCAGATCAAACGGGATCCAGTTTTATCCCAGTTATTAACCATATCATTTGCCACGTGTATTGCATTATTTAAAGGATAAAATTATCCTTATTCAGTCACCCTACATGTCTGCGGCAGAAGTTAATGTTGAGGTTATTTTTATCAATAATTGCAATGTACGAGGCTATTTTTTTCCTTTAAATAATGCAATATACGTGGCACATGACATGACTAATAACGAAGATAAAAGTGAGTCCAGTTTGATATGACTCAATACCCAATCAACATTAAATCGGCCGGAGACACTACATTGATATGATTTTCAAAAGTTCAGACACTTGATTGCAAAAAAAAAAAAAAAAAAGATTAGACACTCAAATAGCAAAAATTGAAAAGTTGGGACACCAAAAATGTAATTATCCCTTTATTCTATATATGATTTATGATCAATCTAACTAATTGGTTATTTATAAAAATATTGTAAATTTATTTTAAAAATTATTTCTTTTTATTCATAATTAAATTAAAAATACATCTAAATTTGATTTTTTCTGAGTTTATTGTAGTTAGTTGAATGATATATTACTCATTATATGATTTTAACAATGAAAATGCATATTATTTTTAGATTAAAACGTACATTTTAAACAATATTTGTTTGAAGGTACTAAAAGTGTAAAAAAATATGAAACACATGGTACCTTAATGCCAAAAAAAACAAAAGACTAATTTTGCAAAACGGCCAAACTATAGGGATCCAAATTGTACTTATCCCATAAAAATAATAACCGATCAAAAAAAGGATAAATATATAAAATAAAAAATTGCGGGAAGTAATCGGAAATAGAGATTTCCAATGGAAAAACAAATGGCCAATTTGGCTACTGATTAGCCAATCAAAAAATTTTATGGCCAAAGTTGGTGGGTTGTTATACCATGGACCCTTGTAATATGAACCAGGTCCTAACATGTGTGAATACAAAAATTCTTCCTCCTCTTGATCTCACGCGCTCCACACTACACGCACAACACAACGTTTAACAGCCAGCTACCCACACTCACTCTATGCATTTCGCACCCCTTCCCCTCCTACCTATGCACATTGCACCCATCACATCAGCTATCTTCTTTTTTTTACCGTAACCATTCTTTCCTCTTCTTTTTTCACCACAGTAACCATTCTTTCTTCATAAATGGATCATATCTGATAAAAAAAAATCATTATATAATCAATGTAGTAGGTGCCTTGGTGGTTGATTTATATGAATATTTCACACTTTCTTTTTTACTTGTTTTATTAATATTATAAAAATTAATATTAGCATATTAATATTAAATAAATTATTAATTAATATTATTAAATAGAAATATAAATAAAAAATTAGTATAAATAAATATTAATATTAAATAATATAGGTTTATTAAATAGTAGACGTTAATTATATTTACACTTCAGATTCATTACTTAACTAGTATAAGTTCATTTAGATAAAACATGTAATTTCATTACTTAAATAATGTAATTTCAATATGAATGAACTGTAGGTTCATTAATATTTACCTATAAATTTATTAGTATTTGTCTAGACGTTCATTAGTAATTACTTATAGATTCATTAGTAGTTGCCTACATGAACCTGCACGTAAAAGGCTAATGAATCTGCATTATTTATATAATGAATATATATGTTTTATCTTATGAACTTGCATTATTTAAGTAATGGACCTATATGTTTTTTTTTGAAACCGGACCTATATGTTTTATCTTATGAATCTGCATTATTTAAGTAATGGACCTACATATTTTATCTTATGAATCTGCATTATTTAAGTAATAGACCTACATTATTTAACTTAAATAAAAATATAAGTAAAAATTTATTTATTACAATTAAAAACTAAAAAATAAATAATTTTTTAATGAATAAAAATTTTATTTTAACTAAAATTATAGATAAAAATTAAATTCAGTAATTCTAATTAATAAAATAAAAAATAATTTTTTGATAAAATACTTTAGCTCAAAACCATGCAAATCTTTTTTTTTTTTTTTTGGAAAAACAAAACCATGCAAATCTTATGCTACAAGTTCATGTGACTCTATTGATTGTAATGCTAGGGAACAGTATACTTTATCAACTAGTTCTAGGATACAGGAGCATAAGAAAGTGATTGTTAAAAGTAGCTTATGAAGAAAGTGTTAAAAGGCGTGTATGCTACGAAAATTATCAAAAAAATTAAAAATTAGTGTATGAGTCCATATTGTAATATGGACAGGATCCATGATATAATTTACTAAAGTTGGTCACTTTCAATTTTTTTGCATTCTTTTGGCCGAATGGGCTAAACTCGGGTCCTTTTACATAATTTTTTTAGGGATAAGTACAATTTGGATCCCTGTGGTTTGGCCGTTTTGCAAAATTAGTCCTGTATTTTTTTTTTGACATTAAAGTATCATGTGTTTCATATTTTTTTACACTTTTAGTACCTTCTAACAAATATTGTAAATATGTTTGTTTGTTTAGATAAATAATAAATAATTTTTTTATTATTATTTTATTTTTATCCTGTAACTAATTTAAGGTTACAAGGTATTTTGTTTATAAATACATGATTTTCTCTTTTTCAAAGAGAAGGCTCCTAGCTTTTTAATTCTTTTCTCCACCATTTTTGAATTTAGCCATGAGTCAAAAAATATAGTCCTCTCTCTTTTATTTTCACGTACTTTTTAGTTTTTAGCCGTAATCAAATTCAAAAAAATTAAAAAATTCATAGACAACAAAAGCCACCGGTTTCTATCAATTGGTGATCATCTCTTCTGAGGGAAATTAATACTGCATTCATTAAATCATCTTCTTCTACTCATTTCTATTTTTTTATTTGATTTTAATTTTATTTTGTTTAACTACTAATCTTTTATTTCCAATTGGAAAAATTAATTTCCGATTGAAAATATAATTTGTTGCGTTTTTTAGTTTTGTTTCTTTTGTTCGTTTATTCATTGTTTCTTACGCTTTTATTCCTTTGCTTTTTTTTGTTTGTTCGTTTTTGGTTTTGTTTCTTTTTGTTTAGGGGTGAGCAAGACTTGATCGACCCGACTACCCGATCCGAAATCGACTAAAATCGGGTCAGGTTGCATTTTTGAAGACCATGTAAGTTTTCGATCGGAACTGACCCGACCGAAAATCCAAACTTTACTATATTATATATATTTATTTGAATAAAATGTCTCAGAAAGGTGCTTATAGCTTAAGTGGTAACACATTTATGTTAAGTATATAAGGTTATGGTTTCGAATCCCACAACCTGTCTAATTTTTTCTATCTGGGACTTGAACCCAGGTTGTGAAGGAGAAGAGGGCCGCGCCATAACCACTGCACCACCCAGAATCCTTTATTTTTTCATTTCTTCGAAATCTTTTATTATATCGGTTACATGACTGACCCGACCGCCAACCGACTAACATTTTAGTCGGACGGGTCGGTTTTGAAATTTGGAAAAAATTGAAACCCGACCGATACTCTACCCTACTTTTGTTCATTTATTCATTGTTTTTGACGCTTTTGTTCTTTTGCTTTTTTGTTTGTTCGTTTTGTTTATTATTTGTTTTGTTTCTTTTTCTATGTTTATTTCTTTGATATTGTTTTTCTTTATTTTGAATTTAATTTTATTTCAATATTTTATTTAATTTTCTTTAATTATTATTTTAATTCATTCTAATCCTTTTTTAATTTTTTGTGTTTATGATTATGGATGGAGTCACGTGATTGAACTAAGGAGAACTCATGAAGATTTATGGAATGTGATGGATTAAATTTTTAGGTTTTTGTGTTTATTTTATTTTTGGTTTATTTTTGTATTTTAATGGTAGTTTCATTGTGTATTTTTTTTTTTGGTTTTGGATTGTATAATTTTATATGTAGATTTTTTTTTTGAGAATTTAATAACCTAAAGTACACACACAAAGCACAATGACACCATACGCCATCTAACAAAACCATGGTAATTTTATTAGATGCGGAATGGTATATATGCTACACACACACGCTCTAAGTTAGCGATATAGGATCCAAGACCAGAGATGGAACACCACGAAAGCTTTACACCTATCCACACCACACACATGTTTCTCTTTTTTTGAGAATTTAATAACCTAAAACACACAGATAGAGCACAGTGACACAACACATCATCTAACAAAACCATGGTAATTTATATGTAGATTATTGTATTTTAATTCTAAATTCAATTAAAATTAATGTTGCTTAGATTTTAATTAGGATTTCCTTTAAAATCAATAAGAATTAGAAACACTGTAAATTAGGTTTTTTTAATTATTTGTTTGCTTTTTTTTTATTTGGGCTTTATTGTTATTTGTTTATCATTTTAAGCCCATTTTGTTTTTTAGTTAATTAGATTAGATTTTTGGCCTATAGTTATTTAATTAATAGGCTAGTTGAATAATTAGGCCCGTAAATTTAGCCCTTTTTTGTTTAAGGGATTTTTACAAAAATGCCCATTTTTTAGATTTAGTTTTCAACAAAATACCCATTTTTTAAAAAATAATTACACGTGTGTCCATTTTTCTAAAAACATTTCACGCGTACCCAATTTTTTCTGTCAGTTCCGTTCTTCTTTTTCTTCTCCCACCTTCTTTTTCCTCATTCTTCATCATCATTGTCTTCTTCTTGCGTTTTTTTTTTCCTTTTCTTCGTCCCTACTCCCCTCTCCTAAAATTATCACCCCTTCTTCTTCTTCACTTACTAATTGTTTCTTTTCTTTTCTGGGTCACTCTTGTGTGATGTTGATTCTTCAAATCAGGTATTTATCTTTACTTATTTTATTTATCGCTGCTGATTATGATGATGATGATATATTACCCCTTTTCTTCGTCCCTACTCTCCTCTCCTAAAATTATCACCCTTTCTTCTTCTTCACTTACTGGCTGCTTCTTTTCTTTTCTGGGTCACTCTTTTGTGCTGTTGATTCTTCAAATCAGGTATTTATCTGTACTTATTTATCGCTGCTGTTTATAATGATGATGATATATTACCAGTTGATCAGTTTTTGAAATTTTTTTATTACATTTCTAGTGTTTATGTGCGTGCATCTGTTTTGTTCTGCTATCTCTTTTTCTTTCGTATGCTTTTATAACACATTATTTAGATCTTTTCCTCCTTCTCTCTCTCTCTTTTCTTGTTTGTTCTCTGGGCCCTATTTGAGTTCTTAATTGTCTGTTTCTTTTTAGTTTTATTTTTCTTTTTGTTTGAACTGATTTTCAAACTTTCAGTCACCATTTTGAATTTTATATAGTCTTGTTTTCTTGGTCTAACTAGTCATAGTGATTAGTTTAAATGCCAATTCTTGAATGTGAAATTGTGCACTTTATGTTTTTTAATGCATTGTGTTTTGATATGTTCTTTTACCAGCTGGAAAAGATGCACAGGGCAGTCAATGCATTTGTGTCCCATGAAAATTTGGTAAAAAATGCAATTTTGTAATATGCCGATGTCAATGTTGTCAATCCAGTACTCAAGCCTGTTGTATTCTCAAGATTTGAATCTGTGTCATCCACCCGAATGGATAAGCAAAGCTTTGAAAGCACTACGATTTTAGATGTTTTGCAAGCTAAAGGCAAGAGTGCTGATGGATCTTGGCTTTGATATTACTACTGAAAGAGCCCTAGAGAGGGGGGGTGAATAGGGCTATCGAATAAAAATGATAGACAAGCACCTTGATGGCAAAGAGGGTAATTATTTAGCTAGGATTGAGAATATCCTTCTCCATTCTAATAATGCACTTGTCTTAGTATATACCTTAACTAATATATTCCTCACTTGGAAAGCACCAAATATGACAAATGTCCCAAGTGACTTCACATTATGCCAAGTGTCTCAAAGTGACCTTATATGATGACAAGTGTACTAGGAATGGTGATGTGGATGAGCGTAGGACTTGTTTTGACCACTAGAGGTCAAAATTTTAAATTTTTGCCAAATGAGACCTACAGACACACTATAATTTTAAAAGATAGTTTCAACCTGAAATTCAACTTCAGGAGCTCGATTTGACAACCAAAAAGATTGGTTGACCAAAGTTTAACTTTTGATCCCAGGACTTCCCGAGGTTAAATTAAGGCCCACAAAACAAAAACTAGTCTAAAAAATAGACATTATTGACACAAAATACCCCTTTTTAGGACATTACTTATTGATATGACAGACAAGACCTAACTATGATTGTTTCTCTCTCATTCATCAAAACCTATTTCTTAACGTGAAAGGTTTGGTTAAGGTTTAATTTGGTCTTGATAGGGTTCAAAAGGTGATCGGGTAAGGTTTCAGTATTTTGTATGGTTGTGAAATGGTTTGGAACTTACTTTCATTCATCAACCTCATTTATTGATGATATATTTACTACTTTCATCATCGGCCTTTAGGGTTTTGAAAAATGACCTTAACATCAGCATAAATAAAAGAAGCTCACATGATTCACCTCATGAGGAGCAAATGTCACTAGAGGAAAGTCAGGAGCAGGTAGGGGTGAGCATCGGTCGGTTTAGCTCGGTTTGGTTGAGGATATATGAAATTTAATAAGTTTTTTAAAGGAATTTAGCAAACCGGACCGAGCCCAAATTTATAAAGAACACATTGGTTTGGTAAACTGATTAGTTCGATTTTGGCGGTTCAGTTAAACAGTTTGGTTTTGGTTGGGCCCAATTGATGGGCTGGGCCAAAAATAATAATAATAAAATATATTTACTAATTTGGGCGAAGCCCAATTGCTGTTACATAATTATAAAATGTATAAATGAGGGCCAAGCCCAAAGTGTAACATAATTATAAAATATATAAAAAGCCTATAATGATATAACATAATTATATAGGCTATTTGTGATGTAACTTTGACCACAATTACAGAACTAGATACAACAAAAAATTTCTAAGTCATTGCATTAACAGTAACCAAAAGGCTTCCACTTTTCAAAACATGACTTCAAAAAAAAATTAGAAGCCAATATTGAAAGCTTCCACAAAAAAGTTTATATGCAAAAGGCCTGCATATCATTTGCAAAAAATATCTGAATGCAGACCATAGCTTTTGTGCACCCAAAAGCTTACAAGTTACAATTCATTCCTCCATTTTAACACAAATAGAACACAGAATAAGAATAAAAGGAAACACTGTGAAGCAAATTAAAATCAACAAGTAAAAAGGGCTCAGCTTTTTGAAGTTTTCAAGTCATGTCCAAATGGCGCCAGAATTTCTGGCAACAAAGAGATGTCACTTGAGAAATCTTAGCAAACACATTCACATAATCTACATAGAAACTTAGGTGGAATCTTCTTTATTGCCCAACCTAACCAAATATTCATAAAAATGCAACCAACAACAAAAAGTAGAAGCAGATAATTGAAAGGCAAGTAGACAGAAATAAAATATAAGGTGGGCTCAGATCTCATGAATTGTAATTCATTGTAAAGATGTGGCCATAATTTCTAGCAACAAAATACATGCCACACAGAAATTATAGCAAGCACTTTTACTTCTCAACTTCATGTAGGTGGAAGCATCATCATAGCCCATAATCAGAAATGAACACTAGCAACTGAAAGTCAGCCACATCAGTATTGTTGTTTAATGGGTTTAAACTCATGCAACAACACTGGCAACTGAAGGTCAGCCACTTCAGTGTTGC
Source organism: Mallotus japonicus (assembly GCA_949634005.1). Lineage (NCBI taxonomy): Eukaryota > Viridiplantae > Streptophyta > Magnoliopsida > Malpighiales > Euphorbiaceae > Mallotus > Mallotus japonicus. Next base: position 8,163 of record CATIWK010234673.1, read on the forward strand.
ACTTCAATGTATTTAAACTCATTAAACAACTAAAACTGGCAATTGAATCACAGTCACTTCAGTGTTGGTCACAAATAGCATACATCACAGAGCACATGCAGAAAAGTAAGCAGTTAGAGTATTATATAATGCCAATTAAATTTTACTGAAATTTCATATTAAATGGCACTTGGTGATGCCATAGATGGGCCAAATCCAACTGCAGGTAACTCTGTCAAATAAAGAAAATAAAAGTAACTTATTAGATTGAGAAGAAGAAGCATAATTAAGATAAATTAAAAATAAACAAAGAAGACCAATTTATCTTCCACAAACCTTTCTCAAACTGCTTAACTTCATCTAAGGACTCCTCAATTAAGATTGGAGTTCTAGACAATCTCATCTAGTTTGCAGAACAGATTAAAGCTTTCACAATTTTGGGTGTCAATGAACTTCTAAAAGAATCAAGCATCCTCCCTCCGGTGCTAAAGTATATTTAGAGGCAACTGTGGATATTGGCATAGCTAACACATCTCGTGCTAGGGTTGAAAGAATAGGAAATCTAAATTGATCTTCCACCATCTGAGAATGTCAAATGTGCCATCTTCCTCAATCACAACCTCAGAAAGATAGATATCTAATTCAGATTTTTTGCTCCTACACTGTCCAAGTTCCAGTTTGTGCACCTTAAATTTAGCTTTTAGCAAGGACCCAGATTTCATAGAATCACCAGAAGCACCCTCAGTGGCAACATATGAGTGTCCAGATTGAGAAGTAGAATGAGGAGGTGGTTTGCTAGAAGCACAATAGTCATCAAATAATTCATCCAATGAAGCTTTTACATTACAGTTCAGGCTTCTACCCACAGAATCCCCATAAATATGCTTAAGGATCAACTCTATGTATTCCAGTTTGTCTCTAGGATCAAGCACATTTCCAATGAAAATCAATAAGTTCATCTTTTAAGGATCACCCCAATATTTGTCAAATTTGGCTTTCATAGAAAAGGCCATTTTTCTTTTACTAGGATCATCATCACTTTTCCACTCATTTAAAATATAGTAAAGATCAGAAATTTCAGAGAAAAATAAGTTAGCAGTAACATACTGAGAACCAGAAATTCTCAGAGTCATCTAAAAAAAATGATGCAAGAAGGCAACAAGTTGTTTGACAGAATTCCAATCCAATATATCAGGCACATCATCCCCTAAGTCAGCTCTAAATACATGCTCACATTCCTCATATTTTTCAAACACTTTGTCAAATAAGCAAACAATTTTTAACATGACATAGGTTGAATTCCACCTAGTGGCCACATCTAGAGACAATGAACACTTTGACTCTACACCAAGCAAGTTAGCAAATTCCCTAAATTTGTGCAACCTAGCAGGTGAGTTCCTAATATATCTAACTACTTCCTTAACCCTTTAAAATGACTGTCCAGATTCTTTCAACCCCTCATTGACTACTAAATTTAGGATGTGTGCAATTCATCTCATGTGGATATATTTTATTTTGACAGCAGACGTGCCCCAAGAAAATAATTTTTTCTTAAAAAAACCAAGTGCAGTATCATTTGAAGATGCATTATCTACTGTCACTGTGAATATATTTTTCAAACCCCAATCAAGAAGATAATGTTCTAAACTTTTTACAATGTACTCACCCCTATGAGAAGTAACAGGGACAAATGAAATTATCTTTTTATGGAGCTTCCACTCAGAATCAATGTAATAAGCTGTAATGCACATATAGTTTATGCGTTGAATTGATGTCCAAAAGTCTGTTGTTATGCAGACTCTTTGACTTTGGGAGTGATTAATGAAAACATTTTTCAATTTTACCTTTGCATCTAGATATGCATGATAACAGTCTCGACTCAATGTCCATCTACTAGGTATCTTGAACCAAGGGCATGCAACAGACATAAAATGTTTAAAACCCTCTCCCTCAATAAATTTAAATGGAAGCTCATCAACAATGCACATGTTAGACAATGCATTCCTAATAGCATCATTATCAAACTTCCAAGTCCCAATTACACCCACAGTTTCAGAATTATACAAATCAGGTTGCAGAGTTAAAAGGCTATGTCTAATGGACTTAGGGTTAGGGTTTTTCATGCAAGTCAACATGTGATTTCTAACAGATGATGTACCATTTTTTTAGGATCAGCATGTAATTTTTCAGCATAGTATATACATTTAGCTTCTACCAACTTCCCTTGCTCATGGATTTTCATGAAGTGCTCCCACACCTTGCTTCTGCTTTCAGTGTCCTTTCTCTTTTTTTCCTTTTTAGCAACTTCTGGTTGCTTTGGGGCTTCCACTTCTACAGCTTCACCAGTAGCAGCTTGACTGCCACTAGCAGGTTCTGCTTGAGTTTCCATTCTTGAGTTTCCATCTACATAAAGAATCAGAGCCAAAGCAAAACAGAAGCATCATAAATTATCCATAGCCAAAGCAAGCATTAATCACACACAACAACTAAGCAGTAATCACAATGGGCAAGCAGTAATCACAACAAGTATTGTTAAGTGGCTTTTACCAACAAGAAAAATAAAAACAACAATCAGGTTAAAAAAATATAAATATTTGCAAGTATAATGAAAATTTAATTTTAAATAAATCGAGTAAAAAATTAGTTTAATAATCAAAATAAAATTATTTGTAAAAAATAATAATTAGTTATATAATTATTTTATTTTTAATAGTATTAAATAAATTATTAGTATAATTTTTTTTAAATAATCACCTTGAATCAGTAGTAAAAAAATTATTTTAAAATACAATTTTTACATAAACAAAATAATCAATATCAAGTCAAAAAATATAAAAGAAACAACAATATATTATTAATAAATATTGTTTCGAAAATATTATTTATAAATATTATAAAAAATCAAAGTTAAAAATTTTGATAAATCAAAGTAACTAAAATATATTTGTAATAATTTTTTTAGAAACAAAAACACCAAGATCAAGTAAACAAATTTATCAACAGGAGAAATAAAAAGATTTTACCTTTTAAATGATGTGTGTTCAAATGTTTCTCTGACTCGATTTGTTTTCAAATTATGCAACTTCCACCTAAATGATCAACCGATGGTCAGATCTACACATTTGGGGCTTCCACCATTAAGATCTCAAAAAGATCGAAAAAACAGTTCATAGATCCAACCATACAGTCGATTCACCAGTAGACAGTAGTAGTACATGCAAAAAAAAAAAATCAAAGAACAAATACATCTCCACTAAAATACATAAAATAAGGAAAACAAAATACCCATAAATTTATAAAACCTTTAGATCTAACAAGATCATTACCATATATAGTTGATCCAGCAACTAAAGGCCCTTGCATGTCGATTTCATCACTATCAATGTTAACTTTTGTTCATTGACAGTAACAAAAACAACAACAAAGCAAAAAATTATTTATTTTTTATACAACAAACATTGAGTCAAAGAGATTGGAAGGAAAGAGACGAGAAAGAGAGAATAGAACACAAAGAGCGAAGAAGTTTATACTAGAGCAAAGGAAGAGGCAAAGCTAGAAGGAGAGGACACAAGAACGGCGGCGAGATGAAGGGGTACTGGGTTAAGGTCTAGGGTTAGTAGAAGAGAGGAGAGGGGACTAGAAGGAAGGTTCGAGATTTACAAAGGGCGGTGAAAAATGAGAAAGTGGGGTGAATGAGAGGAATAAGAGCCTTATATAGGTGGGGAGTTAGGGTTTGGGGGGTATAAAAGAACGTAGTTTTATTGATAGGTAACAGTGGTTTAGTTTTCGGCTCGGACGGTTATTACAACCCTCTAACCTAACCATAAACCGATAATCGGTTTTCTGTATTCTTCCCAACCGAACTGACACTCACCTCTTTTTAGTTACCTAGTCAACCATGATTTTGGCTCGGTCCGATCCGATTTAAGTGGTTTGGTCGGTTAATGCTCACCCCTAGGCGCGGGTAGTGGATAATTTGTAAGACCATCGGTAATAGTCAACCCCTGCAGCATAGTGACAATGGGATCAATGATACTCCTGCTCAAAACACTCTCAGGAGCAGCCCTACTAACACGGGAAACACCAGCTCTACCCTCAGCCTCCTTTCCAATAGTAGAAGACACGGAACAAGTCCTTTTACGCTATGAGTGGCGGTCCTACACAAATGAGAATCTTAACTTACTAATTTTTATTTATTACTAATAAAGCTTTTTTTTAAAATTATCATAGGAAAGTAAAAACTGAAACGTATATCGGCGTATGAGACGCCGCCTGAGAAGGAGGTTGGGAAGGGCCAACAGCAATACTCATACAATGCAATCGCAGTAATCCTCATCTATAAGAAGGAGTAGACTCTCCAATAACAGCATGATCAACCAACTGAGGAATCAGGACCTCTAAATAAGAAAGGTCAAGAGACTCTAAATACACCTCAATAGACTCCCTGGCCTGAGCAAGAATAAGATCATTACCAGTCAACTCGCATCCCTAATGCATAGAACTGGAGGAGACATAGGAACTCTCATCCTCTCAGGGCTGTCCTACCATCGAAAGTCATGCTCCCCAAATACCATAAGTGATCCACGGGCCCAGTTAACAAGACCCTCGAATGAGTCAACCTCAAAGCAATAATCATCTCAGGAGACCACGAGGTCTCATGAAAAGCCCACCAATAAAGAAAGATCTGTAAAATGGAATGAGTGTTCAATTTTACAAATAAAGAACAAAATTAAAAGCTACAATGCACTCAAGCATACCTGGCTAAAAGTTAAACTCCTTAAGAGCCTTCAAGCAATGACTGAGAACTCCATCAAATCCTTACTCCAATCTAACCAGACTCTATACTAGGGAAAACCATCCCCAGTCCAATGTCTCATAATAGGGCGGGGAAGGATGTCGAACTCATAGGCCCAAATTTGCAGAGGCATAAAAGATACAAAGGCAAAAAAAATCAAACCAGCGAGTAAGAAGGATAACTCACATTAACCACTATCTGGCAACCACACAGCCATGAGGCCCCTTGAGTGGCTGCATCCAAACCTTAATATAAATAAGCGAGAGCTACAACACCTTAATTATACTAAGGGAGTCTATCCAAATGTCGAAAGAGAGGTACTAACCACAGTGCACCAGTGTGCAAAAGGTTCAAAATGACAACCATGCTTAGCAGGTAGAACAGGAAATAATGAGCAAGTTGCTCAGTGGTCACATCATTCTTGATATAATCCCGGTAAACATCCTCAACAAACTGGGCATAGTGAATAGTAGAACTGCCTCCATTATTCTTCATCATCAAGAGTCTAAAGAGCTCAGTAGCCCTCTCATCAATAGCATTAGAAGAAGTATAAACTGCTAAACTAAAAGGTACCGATAAGTTACTGAAACTCAGGCTAGTGATAGCCACAAAGTTGAGAGGGGTAATCATCATCTCCCCAAAAGGAAGATGGAAAGTATGAGTAGAATCTATCCATCTCTCCACTAAAGTAGTGATAGCGACATAACTAGACTTGTTGGGGCCCACATGTAAAGCGGCAATAATGCCATTAAAACTGAGACCAGCTACTCTATCTCTTATATAGGCCGGCAACCTCTGATAATACCGACTCACATTATTTATGCTACTAGGCGGCAAGATAAGCTTCTGAGACTACAAAAGCATGATCAGATTTTATAATCAAAGAACATTAAGACAACATAAACTAACAAAAATTCATATGTTTTCTTTTAGCAGGAAATGCGAAAATAACAAATGCACGCAGTCTGACCAAGTCACATGACAATATAGAATATGAAGCTTACAGTAAGAGCTACAGTAATAACAAGAGCTATACAAAATAATAAATGCTACATTTACATCAAAAGCTGCAGAATTTAATCACGAACACAACAAGAGCTACACAAAAAAACAAGTGCTAATTTACAACAAAAGCTACATAATTTAATTACAAACATAGCAAGAGCTACATGAAAAAAGGCCAGTGCTACACGTACGACAAGAACTGCAGTCACAACTACAACAAGAATTATAATCACAACAAGTGCTACGTATATAGCAAGAGCTACAAAATTCTACTGCAGTTACAATAAGAGCTACATTCATAATTACAATTAAAGCTACAATCATAAGAATATGGTAAGGGCTATAGTTTTAAAGCATACAATATGTAGTGACAGCAACAACAACACCAAGAAGCAACAAAAATAGCAACGACATAAAAAGCAAGAAGTAAAAAATAAAAGGAAAGCAAGAGGGGCCTACCTTAGAGTGATGAGCGCCCACGTGTGACAATTCAAGCAGTGAATAATAGGCATCTGATCTCCTCGAGATAATCCTTTTGTACCTTACTTAACAAACAGGAGGGGGAGCAGAACAGGATGAACACCCTCCTCTAGAATGTCCTCAAAATTTAAATCATTTAATTCGATCTCGATGTCTGCAAACTCACCCCTAAAGGCAAAAGAGGAAGAAGTAGCCATAAAGATAAGAGAGATTTATAATTAACAAAGTGATAGAAAATAACTCAGCAAAAGTAAAGACCCTCAAAAGAGAAGAAGAAATAAAGAAAAAGAACATACTTGCAAGTGACAGAATGCAAGCTGCACGCAACATGATTCAAGTCCAAAAATGTTAAAATATCACTTTATAAATGATAAAATGAAGAAAAAACATAGTATAAGGGAAGAACTATAAGTGTCTGAAACTAGCTTGAGGTAAGAATACACGAAATAAGCCCGAAAGACACGAAAATACGTTTAAAAAGACGCCCGAATGCATTTAAGAAATTGCATAACCATTTGCTTGGGTGAGTGGGCATGCACACACAGAGGCGCTCCTCGGACACGCATGATGCGCATCTGAGCCTCACACGTGCACGTATTGCTCTTTTATCTATCATTTTTAAAAATATATGTACATACGAGCACTCTAAAATACATGTGCGCACACACACCCAACACTGCATTTTATGACAATCTTGAAGCATGTGCATAGTTGTAAAAACACGAAGAAGCATAGAATCATCAATTTAGAAAGAGTAGCAATCATCATAACACCTGAGAAAGTTACATCTTCACTGCATTATCAGTACATCGTCATTGTAATTATAGTAAATGATGTTTATGATTAAAATATCAGTTTTTTCTTGACACCTAAGTAGGTTATAGTAGCATTTTTCACTTTTGCTCGACACCTGAGTAGGTTATAGTAGCATTTTCACTTTTACTTGACACCTAAATAAGTTATATTAGCATTATTTGTTCACTTAACACCTAAATAGGTTACACGATATCATCGCCTAGCATAAAAAATGATGTTAGTAACCTTAGCATTGTACTGAGTGCTAAGTACGATGTCCAAGTAGGTTGTTGTTGCATTTGCATTTCACGTGTGCTTGTATATCAAGTGTCTAACTACATATCACTATCACATGCTTGTCTCATTTTGCCCGAATCATCTTGTATGAAGTAAAGCATCCTTGCATGTATCCTGAATTGCATCATTTTATGTGAATACCAAGTGTCATATTTGAATGGATCAGAATCGCATCACTACCACGTCTATGTGAATCCCAAAAATTACATCATGCATTTTATATTTTACATTAATTCCTTAAAAGGATCGAGCCACCTCAAACAATGACGAGCCCAATGTCAAAAAGACTGCATAGCACACTATCAACTAAGTACCTCTTCTCGAAAAATTTACATTGCTTCACATGTATTGACATCAGCATCAGTATGTTATACAACAGATGTGAAGTGGGGGGCAACTGTCACACATCAAGTGTTGACTGTCTTCAAAAGTGGTTCAATAATAAAAATAATTTTATGAAATCAGTGTGAGAACATGAGTCGTTATTGCTTAGGAGCATGCAAACCTAAAACTGAAGAGTCAAAACCACCTGAACCTGAGAATAAACTTTCAAAACGATGAGTTTGTTATCAATTCAGTCAATCGAAGTCTAATTTGGTGAATCAAAAACTTAGAATAGCAAGTCGTGTGCTCAAAATGATTGTTATGAAAGCATGACTGCTCAAACGTTTAACTTGTTAAACTGAGACTAGTTTTACAAAGTCAAACTGAGATTTATCAAAAATGACAACTAACTTATCAAATCGAAAGCTTGGAAATACCTTTTTGAACTTCAAAAACCTCATCGGAGTCAAAAACAAAATTTGAAAAGCCCAAAAACACATAAAAAAGTATGAAACAATGCGCTCAAGTGTGCATTCATGCTCGAGCATATAGCCACTCGCTCATGCACATAGCTACATGCTCCCGCATGTTCACTTGCAAAACACACCTAGAAAACATATGAAAATTGCATTAAAAATGCCCAATTTTTGTTGTACATGCGCACATGTGTCGTGCAAGCTTAAACGCGTGAGCGCGCGCCTGAGCTCGTATGCACGCTCAAATGCATGAACACTCATTCGAGTGCATGAAAATAATTCTCCCTTACCTTTGTGTTTATAAATAGCACTCTACACCTCATTCTTTGCCGAATATTTCAAAAACTAAAGCTATTACTCTATAGAATTGAAGAATTAGACAGCCGAATACACTATCTTGCAGTCTCTTTTCATGCTTAGCGATTGATTAATCTCATATTTTCTCACAAAATTGGCCTTATCACTGTCAAAACACTCTCTAAAAGTAATAACTACTATATCACACGCGATTTCAAGCACAATTTTGACAAGGATAGCTCAAAAGCTTACACGAAACTACTGTTTCTGCTCTTAAAAGATAAATTTCATCAAAGTTGCATTCAAAACATGCATTTTCATCATTTGCATTCAAAAATGCATTTTTGTCGAGAGATCTTATTTTCAACTAGGGCTTTGTCCAATGATGCCTTCATTATGTATTTTTATTTCGTTTATTAACATCTCTATTTCATGCTTTAGGTTGTTAAAGAATATCATCATCCTATAATAAATATCATTATTCAATGTCATTTTTATTATATTTGCATCTTTCAAATGCTTTGATGTTTCTTGCTTACTTGTTAATTTGAGTGAATGGGTGGATGCACATAGTTATGCTAACCTTTTATTTTGCAGGTGTATTTTAAATCTAGGATTAGATTTACGTTTCCGCACTTGTTCTCTTTCAAATGTATTTACTAGGAAAGCGAAGTAAATAATTGTAATTAATTTTCTTTACTTTTCGTCTATTCTATGATGTGAATGTGTGTATATAAACTGTCATTCTGAAACTAAGGTGCTACGATAGCCATGTATTGAGTATTGTATAATGAGAAATAGCCTAAAAGTAGATGTAATCTTTCAAACTTGGAATCTTTATCGGGGACGATACTCATTGAGTGACCCGATGTTGTCCTTCATATTTTCTCAAGAAATCAAGTGGTGACTTCACAAACATAAAAGTCTCGCATCCTCCAAAGATTAATTATTTATCCCTGTCTCGTAAATAGAACATATCAGTCCCTTCCTCATTTTCAGAAAAGTAAAGCAATCAAATCAAATTAGTCGCTCACAATACACTTCATGAAAATAATTGCAGAGACATCATACGATCCCTTAGCCATCACTAAATCCCCCATACTCTAGTTGTTTTAGATGAAGATGTACAAACATCCACTCATTATTGTAGACATTATTGAAAATAACAATAAATAAATATACTATCCCACAAAGAGCTATATATGATCTTATATCACATAGTGTCATTCCATTCATTTTATTACCTTGAATCATCTAGTTCAGTTCTAAGGTCTTATATATTTACAAATCTATTTCCATCAACATCATCTGTCTCACAAACATTTCAACCACCTCCTGCTTCATCTTCTATATGGGCATTTTAGGGTCGATGTCTTCTATTCCTTTTCCTTCATTATCACTTTTCTTATAGTCCATTTACACTATGGATCAAACCTACATTATCACATTGGCTTTATACCACTTCCACACCTTTTCTACATCAAGGTTCACAATCTATATTTTATATTCAATCATCTAGTGCATATCTTCCTTGTACTCAATTGGATATGGCTTTTTTCATCATCTTTAAGATCATTTTTGAAGTTAATTTCACAATAGTCAATTACTGCATCGCATCATTCTACTCCTCATATTCATCTTAATCATAATATTGATGACAAATAATGATGATGATATTAACAATAAGAATGATGATGATGACAATAGTGGTGATGGTAGTTCTATTGACCATTTGCATGATCAAACTCCTAATTTTAATCTTTGACAATCAATTTAAGTTGCTAATGATTTTACTCAAGTGTGTATAAGTTAGGACTTTATTGGAAGTTTAAAATGGTGAAGAAAAATTCTGGGCTGATTTTACCTCTGAGTTTCAAGAAGGCTTTTAACATTCTTAAAGCTCTTTAATGTGAAAGTGATCTGCTTGACATTTGAAGAAGACATCTTAAGCTTTCCAAATTAATCTTAATGGTGAAAATCTGAGTTCACTTGGATATTAAAATCTTTAGTCGAAGTCAGCATATACAGCTTTCATTTTAGGATACATAACTATAAATATCTACAACTTTCATGAAGGAAGCTAAGGCTGATTCTGAGCCTCTCATGGTCTACCATCACGATCGTGATAGGTGATCACGAGCTGTCCTCAGTGGCAGCTCATTTTGAGCTGTTTCAGCTCTTGAGGTCTGAGCTGCTCACGGGCTCTTATCATAATCATGACCAGGTCATGAGGAACACCCCTGACAGTATTCAACCGGTATTTTTGAATGTAATGGCTCTAATCTTCCTCCTTACGAGCACTGTTCACTCGTGAGCACTTGGTCACGACCGTGAGCAGCGTTTTCAGCTGCAAAAAGTTCAAATTGATTCAAAAATCATTTATGGCCATTGGAGACTTATTTGACACCTCTAAAAGCTATATTTTGAGTTGTTTATCTATATAAACACCTCTTAGAGCTACATTGAAGGTTTAAGAAACTTGATTACTCATTCTCTCATCTTAAACATTTAATTAAGCTCTCAAAATTCTCATTAATTCATTCTTGTATTTATATAACTCTTGTGAGAGTTGGTGAGTATTGGAATAGCAATTCTTATTCTTCTAGTTTCTAGGTTTAGAAAACGAGAAGTGAGATTCTATTCTAGTGGAATTGGTTTAAGTGTTTAACCATCAAAACACTTGGGTTTTGGTTTTAGAGTGAGCCTTGAAAACTCTTGATTGTAAGGTTGTAAGAGTGATCCTTAAACTCTTGTGTGTACTCAATCTTGTGAATAAGATTATGGGAGATTGAAAATTCTAACTTTGGGATAAGTTAGGTGGAGACGTAGGATTGTTGAGAATCCAAACTCCTTAAATCTTTGTTTTCTTCATTCGTTCTTTCTCAACATTCTTTTTAAATTGTTGTTAAATTCGATTTAATTCCGTTATTCACTCTATTGCCCTATTCACTCCCCCTCTACGGCTCTTTCAAGATCATTACCAAAATTTAATGTAAACTTGTAGTTTTTTTAGTAATGCAAAAACATGTTACGGTTTTTTTTGAGGAAAATCAAAGCAAACATTTTTACCAAATACGATAAATAATTAAATCCTAAACTAATGTGAAATTCTAGCAAGGATTATTGTTAAAATAAAATAAAATAAAATTTTACCTTACCATGTCATTCAGAGGGATTGAGTTTGGGTCCACTGAGCTAATCACTTTGAGAATGCCATAAAATATTCTCCTTGGCTCGCCATGGACACCAAAGTATGAGAAGCATACCATAAACAACGAGATAGTGAATGCTAGAATCCAACTGGAAAGCATTTTGACTCACTATGCATGTGTGGTGTGCAAAATGAATATAATGGAAAATGCGAAATGAGCTGCAGCTCCAATGCTAAAAATGATAGCGAATAATATATTTTGTGGAGAAACGAGAGGGACTCCATACCTGTTACCAAATAGGAGAAAAAATCGTGGGGTATTGAAAGGTCAAATATTAAAGTATTGTAATACATACATGAGCCTAATTGTAGAGAAGTTGCAAAAAAGACATTTTTCAGGTTTGTTTTTCAAATGTTTAATTGTTGGTTAATCACATAAGAGTTAATTTCATTTTATCTCTTTACTCTTTTAATCTCATACTAAACCAGCTAATAATCTTAATTTAGTGGTTGTTTGGTTCGTA
>CATIWK010234677.1:0-15040 GCA_949634005.1 Mallotus japonicus
ATGGCAATGCTGAAGATATGGTGAAGAGGGACAAATCTGGGAAACCTATGCTTGACAAGAGTGGCAACATTCAGATTCTCACATCTCATACTCTGCAACCAGTAAGTTGGTTTTATATGTTGTTGGTAAATTTTAGGGAATCAATCAACAAAATGTGGCTGCTCTTGTTTGATTTTATCTGATTTATGATGAGATTGAGAACTTGATTATGTGTAACTGAACAAGAATGGTTGCAAATCCCTCAGTAATTTAATTAGGCTGAAACACCCCAGAAATGAAGGAAAGAGAAGAAATTATGCAGTGAGACTGCTTCCCATTGAAAGCTTTTCATGGTTTGGACAAGCTGTTCAGTAGCATAGACTGTTTTCTTAGTGTGAATTATGGATCTTCTCGTGCTGATCTGACCCTCCCAATTTGGATCATTCTTGTGCAGGTGCCTATTGCAATTGGAGGTCCTGGATTGGCACCTGGTGTCAGGTTCCGCAATGATGTTCCCGATGGTGGACTAGCTAATGTGGCTGCTACTGTGATGAATCTTCATGGATTTGAGGCTCCTAGTGACTACGAGCCTACTCTCATTGAAGTAGTCGGTAACTAGGATTAGCAGGAAGAACACCTAAAGAAGTCACACTAGTTTTTGCATAAAATTTTGATTAGAACCCGTGCAATGAGGAAGCCAGTTCAATACATCAAGTTATCTGGCTAAATAAGTTATTTTGAGCCTGCTCACCAGGAATTTACTTCCTGTTTTGAATTCTGGATACCCATATCCATTTATATATCCAAAACTTGACTGAAAATTGTATTTTAAATGTACTTTTTGGTGTTTATCTCATGCTTCATATTTTGAATCTTTTTCTTTTTGATTCTTATTCTTATCATTAACCTCGCCTGAATTTTTGTGGAAAAGTTGTGGTTTGATCTTTTTGGTATTTGTCTCATGCTCGTATTTTGAATCTTTTTCTTTTTGTTTCTTGTTCTTATTATTAACCTTGCCTGAATTAATGTAGAAAAGTTGTGGTTTGATCTTTGAAGGATGGAAGGCTAGCATGTTTGCTTGTTGGGTTAGCTTCTTGCTGCATTATTCCATAAACAGCACAATGCCCAAGTAGATGCTAAGTTTTCTATATATATATATATATATATTTACTATTGGGAAGGAGGGATTTGAATTTGGGACCTTCTTTTTACAATATTCATCACTTGAGTCATTAGATTATAAAGGGAGGACAATTAGATGTTATATGAAGAAGAAAATAAATGTAAATATTGATTCACAAATGGGCATTTCACAAAAAAATAAGTTGAAATTGAAGGAAATTTTACGGTTACTGTATTTTTCGAATATTTTATTTTTATTTTGTATTTATCACTATAAGATGAGAGTATATTTTATAATTTAATGGTGAATATAAATAAAGTGAAATTTACTTTGTTAAAAATAAAGTAACCATAGAATGCATCTGAAATAAAAAAATTTATTTAATATATTTAATTATTAAATTTTTGATAATATTTACTGTATTTTTTGTTTTACAATTAGTTAATACATGCAATTAAAAATTTTAATAATTAATTAATATTTAATTAAAAATTATCATTTAAACAATTAATTAATATTTATTTAAAAGGTATTATTTAAAATAACAATGAGTTTGGGGCTTTCCATAGTTAATTTTTTTGAAACATCAAATTGTCATTAAGTCTGGAGGCGAAAGAGACATACAAACAGTCACCAGTGAACTGTAGAATTAACTGACATTACACAGCATGGTTAGAAAATTAAGAGTTATAAATTTACTTTTATAGTAGAAGAAGTTTGGGTAAGAGTAATATACTTGACTAACAATAAAAGGTAAACAAAAGGAGAAATAAAAGAGATTATGAAAAAATTATAAAGAAACCATAACCAGATGAGAGTGAGCTCAGATCTGCAGAAGCAACTGTTCTATGGATATCCGATGAAAAACACCTCAAGTTTGGAGAGTGAGTTCAGATCTGGATATATGATGTTTCTCCACTACAAGTATTATCATAAATGAGACTAAACCCACACAAAAAATACCAAAAAATTATTCATAAAATAGGTTAACTTTGTTGATAATTACTATTAGATAATTCACTACATTTTTCATCCAACGTGATAAAATTAAAGTAAAAACAAAGTTTATAATATATATATAAAATTAAAAATCATTCAAAAAAATGATTTCTCTTTTTTTTTTTTTAAAAAAAAAAGGAAGTAGCGTTAATATTTATTACATGGCATAATTACATTAGCCAGAAAAGTCTATAATAGGCTAACAGCTTTTTTTTTTTTTGAAAATTAAAAAAATAAAAAATAAAACCTTATTCTCAAATAAATAAATAAATAAAACCATCCGGTCCGTTGGCACCGAAAAGTGAGAGACGCTCCCACGTGTTGGATCTAACGGAACGCAACTAAATTTGAATTTCAAATTACACACCTGCAGACATTTCCCTCCCTCCCATTCCGTCAGAAACAACCGTTAGCCTTAAAAAAAAAAAAAAATTAAAAACACCTCAGATCGGAGACGCCTCTGCCCTGCAATTTCTAGGATTTATTTTCGTTCTTCTACTTACGGAACAAAGAAGAAGAAGAAGCAGCAACAATGGAGAAGTACGAGAAGCTGGAGAAAGTAGGAGAAGGAACATACGGAAAAGTATACAAAGCAAAAGACAAAACGACAGGCCAATTAGTCGCTCTGAAAAAAACCCGTCTCGAAATGGACGAAGAAGGCATCCCTCCCACAGCCCTCCGCGAAGTCTCTTTGCTCCAAATGCTCTCTCAATCTCTCTACATCGTCCGTCTCCTCTCCGTCGAATACGTCGATGCCACCTCCACCGCCCCTAACCACAACACTAGCACTAAAATTAATCACGATAACAAAGAAAATTGCCTCATTTCTAAATCTAATCTTTATCTAGTCTTCGAGTTCCTCGACACTGATCTCAAAAAATTCATCGATTCTCACCGTAAAGGTCCGAACCCTAGGCCTCTGCCTCCCGCTCTTATCCAGAGCTTCTTGTTTCAACTTTGTAAAGGTGTTGCCCACTGCCATAGTCACGGTGTCCTGCACCGTGATTTGAAGCCTCAGAATCTGTTGTTGGATCAGGATAAGGGGATATTGAAGATTGCTGATTTGGGACTTGGACGTGCTTTTACTGTTCCTTTGAAGAGTTACACTCATGAGATCGTTACTCTTTGGTATCGAGCTCCTGAGGTGTTGCTTGGGTCCTCTCATTATTCTACTGCTGTTGATATGTGGTCTGTTGGCTGTATTTTCGGTATTAGTTCCATTCTATTCCCTTATTTATTTATGTATTTATTAACTTGTTCTGTCAAATTCTGTGCCTAATTGTTTTGATTGGTTGAATAATTAGCTGAAATGGTGAGGAGGCAAGCTCTGTTTCCTGGTGATTCTGAGTTTCAACAGTTGCTTCATATTTTTAGGTATTGTTTATTTATTTATTGATTGATTTGATATTTACTCTTTTTATTAATTAATTAATTAATCCAATTGCTTGTTTCCTTACTAGTTTAGTTCAGGATATGATTCTGCAAAATTATACCACAAAATGCTTGTGAAATTGCCACTACCGATTAACTTGTTTATTTTTGTAACTTGGTGTTTGGATGAAATGTCAAAATGATGCAATAATTCAATTCAATTTGAATTCAATTTATTCAATTTTTATGTTTGGAAGAAAGGTTATAGTTGCTAGGATTCTGTAACATAGTATTTGTTCCTTTCTCCACATTATTCTAGTCCCCATCTTGTATTATTGAGCAATAAGCAGTGTTCAGTGTTGTAATCTTCGCTTTTTTTTTTTTTTTTTTTTGCTGCTTTCCATTGGGAAGAATGTTGGGGACGCCTACTGAAAAGCAGTGGCCAGGAGTTAGTTCTTTGCGTGATTGGCATGTTTATCCACAATGGGAGCCTCAAAACCTGGCACGAGCTGTCCCTTCTCTGGGACCTGATGGTGTTGACCTTTTAATGGTAACTATTAAGTTCTTTGTACTGCATTTCGTTATTATAACCTTATAGGACTTGATGACTTGGTGTTTAATTTTTTATCCAGAAGCTGTACATATTCAAGAGGATTATCATTAGTTCTTCAAATGCATTTCTTATTTTATAAACTCTAGGACTTAAAGGCTTGATGATCAGTTTGTGAATCTAAAAAATATGCAGTACAATTCCTTTTTCTTATTTGAATTGAACATTGTTGTGGAATTTGATGATAAAAAACTAATGGAAAGCTAGAACGGTTACTATTTTGTTACCATGTATCAATATGCTTATGGACAATTATGAGTCTATGACAATTGACAGCTAAAGTTCACGAGAATTGAGAGGTCAATAGTTTAAGTGACCATGTTAGATATGGTGCTCTGGGCCAGACCTCGTATGGCTGAAGCGAAGAAATAATCCTTTTTAAATAAGAAATGGATATTGCCAGCTTGATCCTTTCATAATTGGATTTGGTGAAGTATTCCTGGAGCAGAGCCTTCTAATAGAGTCTGGCATTGGATCTGCTGGTTTACATGTTGATGTTACGCACAATTAGATTTGATTTACTTGTTACTTCATATTGTGATTTAACATAATTTTAATTGGAACGAGAGGAACAGAAAAAAGTTTGGCATTGTTTCCTTCAAGTTAAGGAGGAATTGCCATGTTCAGAAATGAATGTTTTTATGTGCTTACTGAGGTTGCCATCTTTATGGCTCTAATTCAATATTATTGAACTCTAAAGTGCTTCAATTGGTGTCCTGATCTTTTCTTATTTTTGGAAAATGCAGAAAATGCTAAAATATGATCCAGCTGAAAGAATCTCAGCCAAAGCAGCTATGGATCATCCATTCTTTGACAGCCTCGACAAGTCTCAGTTTTGAAGTGGCAAGCTTGGCTGAAATTTTGTCATATCATGTGGCAGCTTTTGGAACAAGTATCGTTCTTTTTCTTCAATGTGTTCCTCAAGAATGTACTTATGTGTAGTTATGTGTTAGCCAAAAGATGCTTGGTTCATCATCTTGGTGATTAAACAAATGAACTTTGTACGATACATGCACTTCTCTGCTATTATAATCTACCTTCACATGCCTTACTAACACTTTTTCTTATAGTTCTCCAGTATTTTTTTTATTCCAGTGATTGAAATTGATTTCTTGATTCACTAATCAAGTTGATCTGCAATTGAGTTGTTACATTTATTTATTAACTATTTATTTAGTGTGTATTTTACAACTCTCCTGAAGTTTTGGTATTAATTTTCTCAAATCACATGATTTGTCGGATTAAAATTAGGTTAATTTGTTTGGTTGAAGTTGACTTGCACTGCATTGGATTGTTTAATGGGATTTATCTGCTGCACCTAGAGATCTCAATTAGTACTAATGATGGGAAATTAGGTGACTGGTGCTAATAGGAAATCACTCAAATAAGGTCTAAAGCAGGTTTTTGCCTAATTATACTGTTTCTTGGTTGCCAATTGAGAAACACATTCGCTGGATCTCTCTGGATATGGCGAAAGTGTGATGTGCATGGTTGCTCTACAGAGCTAAGTCTTGACTCGTCAGTTTTTTCCTGTGTGTCGATTGTTATTGACATTAAAAATGCAGTTTAAAAGATGGTTCATGGATTTTGATGTCGGCAACAGAAACCAGAGCAATAGGTTGATGCTTAAGTTGCAACCTTTGAATATGTCGTTTGCTGCTGTCCAGTTAGTGGGTACCCATGTTGTCTTTGATGATGCAAAATAATCATTTAAAATCAAAGGATAAGCATAAGTATACAGGGGCTGCATTCATTGGTGGAATGAGTTGTGGAAAGTTGTTCAAAATTGAATGGCAAAGTCCAATATGATATATTTCAAATTTATAAAAGGATGTGGAAACTCTATTGCCTTTTTTTTTAAAAAACAACAGCAGCTTTAGTATTTACAAATTAACTTTATGATTTGCAATTGGATTAGTAGGTGATTTTTCTAATTTGAATGTTCAATTTTTTTTAGGAAATCAAACATATCCTATATTAAGCTTTAGCATCTTTTTTTTTATAGCAATTTGAGTTGTTTAGATACATTTAATCTGTAATACATATGGATTTTATAAATGGAATATTTTTACCTGCATTACAAATATTACGTTAAATGATATATCCCATTAAACGTAATAAACTCAAAATAAACAATTTTTTAAAAATAAAAATGCTAAGCCAATATGAAAAATATGAAAAATGAGAGAATAGAGCGACAAATTTTTTTAATATAAACCCAAAAGTCCACCATATTGAACTTTATAATTAGGTATTTTGTATAGTTTAACTTTATACTATTAGTAAACTCAAAAAAGAAAAAATTATACTATTAGTGTAAATCCATTCCCAATCCCACCCATAATTAATAATTACAACTCTAATAAACAATTCAACCCACATAGGATTTGATACTTTAAAAGCAAAAACAATTTAGGGGATTCATTTAAAATCCTTGAATTGAAAGGGAAAGTATAATAAGAAATTTCTGATGTATTATCATATCATATATATTAAAAAAAAATCATTGGTAGGGTTAAGCATTGAAATCGGAGGAAATTGGACATAAAGGCTACAATTTTGTTCCATTAGTTGGCAAAAGTTAAACCTCATATCTTTACCACAAACCGTAAAAACAAAGTCAAATTTAACTGCCACCCTTTATATCTTTTTCTCTACCCAATTTCCAAATATATCTCAACTCCCGCGGTTCTTTTGCTTTCTATCGATCCAGAGGATGAGATTCAATTTTTGTTTTTTTCATTTCTTGAACACTTCTCAAGAATTATGAGATATATTTGATTTGGTTTGGTTTGATTACTTTCTTGAATGTTTCTTATCCTCATTTGTTGTTGGATGGATATGTGTTGCTTATGTATCAAGAATCAAGAAACAAGAACCAAGAATTGAGAATCAAGAATTGGTAAATAGGGTAGAAAGAAAGAGAAACATATCAAGAATCAAGAACAGAATTATAAAGAAAGATCAAGATCAAGAGGAGGGAGATTGGCTTTCCTCTTGGGTGGAATGGAAGGATTGGAAGGGATGATACAAAGGCTTTTGGAAGGAAGGAACAATAGAGGCAGACGCATTCAGCTTACTGAACCTGAAATCAGAAATCTTTGTCTCACTGCTAAACAAGTCTTTCTTGCTCAGCCTGTTCTTCTTGAGCTAGAAGCTCCTATCAACATTTGTGGTATAATCTTCTCCTTCTTCTTCTTTTTTTTTTTTTTTTTTAGTAGTTTTCTTTATTGTTCATGTATATATATGCATTGTCATTTATGGGTAATTTGATATATAGAAACAAGAAAGTTCTTTCTGGAAAATTTCATTTGTGGGTTCTATAACTACATCTACATGGTGTTTTCTCTTTCTATGATCATTAATTGACACTTGATAGTAGACTCTTACCAATATCCAACATGCTTCCTAATTTCATTTCTCCATTTCAGACGAAATGTTTGGAGCATTTCTTTGTATGGTGTTATCTTATAGGTAATGCTTCACCGATTGAACTGCATGTGATCATTCAACCCACTTGACATGTGATCTTTACCTGCAATTACCTGTGGTCATCAATTTCATATGTTTCTCGGATAAAGTTTCTTGTAGAGAATAATTTGCGAGTGTTTATGCTATAAAGTTGATTGACTTGTTAATTCATATCGATGAAATAGCGGTATCTAAAGGGTGTTATGATGCTTGAAAGTTGTAGCTTGCTTGCCCTCAATATTTCTTGTTACTATTTATTTGTGTTGTTTTGGATATGCAGGTGACATACACGGCCAATATCCGGATCTATTACGGCTGTTTGAGTATGGTGGATTTCCACCAGATTCCAACTATTTATTTCTTGGAGATTATGTAGATAGAGGAAAACAAAGTATAGAAACCATATGCCTTCTCCTTGCCTACAAGATCAAGTTCCCTGACAACTTCTTCCTTCTCCGAGGGAATCATGAATGTGCTTCTATCAACAGAATATATGGATTTTATGATGAATGCAAGCGCCGTTTCAGCGTCCGTCTATGGAAAACGTTCACCGAATGCTTTAACTGTTTACCAGTAGCTGCAGTAGTGGATGACAAGATCCTATGCATGCATGGTGGACTGTCACCAGAAATGGAGAGCTTGGATCAGATAAAAACTATAGAAAGACCAGTAGATGTGCCAGACCAGGGCCTTATATGTGACCTCCTCTGGGCTGATCCTGATAGAGACATCAGAGGATGGGGTGAAAATGATAGAGGTGTCTCCTATACTTTTGGAGCCGACAAGGTAGCTGAATTCTTGAAGAAACATGATCTTGATCTCATATGCCGAGCTCACCAGGTTTTGTTCTTTCCAATTTTTGCTCTTTGAGAGCAAAATTTTCGAATCTTGATCCATAATTAAGGGTGTAATCGAGCTAAGTCGAGTCGATATACTGCCAAGTTCGAACTAGTTCGAAACAGACTGAACTTTCAAATTTGAAGTTCGAACTCGACTCGAACTCGATCAAGCTTTCGTTTTTTAAAGCTGGAGCTTGACTCGATTAAATAATTCATTTACTCAACTTTGACTTGGTTCGACTCGATTAATTAAATAAAATTTTTAAATTTTTAAAATATATATTTTAAAACATTCAAACTTGACTCGAACTTGAACTTAACTCGATTCAATAAGATATATTTATAATTATATTAAACTAAAAGGGTAAAATGGTAAATATATATAAGCTCGATTAGACTCAATTAAACTCGCGAGACTACCGAATCATATATTTAGGAGTTTGAACTCAACTCGAGTAGCTCGAGCTCGAGTTCGACTCGGCAATAATTGAGTTGATTTTAAATTTTTCTCGAATCAATTCCGAATAGCTCGCAAGTCGACTTGGGTCAGTTATACCCATGCATAATAATGTACATACAGAACCATGGCTAAAAACTTGTTCTTGTTGAAAATGCTTGGCAGGTAGTTGAGGATGGATATGAATTCTTTGCAGACAGGCAGTTGGTTACCATATTCTCAGCACCAAACTACTGCGGGGAGTTTAACAACGCTGGTGCGCTGATGTGCGTCAATGAAAGTTTGCTCTGCTCATTTCAGATCCTGAAGCCCTGGAAAGGAAAAGCAGGACAGGTTGAATAGTTTCTTACCATCAAAGAGGCACCTCTCTTGTCTGCCATAGTCAATTTAGTTAGTGTTCTGCTTCTTTTCACCTGTACAATATTCAGCTTCCAAAGACACAAAACCTCTACACCATCTAGGTTAATTCATGAATATCAGAAAGCTATGTATATAATACCTTTTCTGTGCAACTGCTTGTACCTTGGAAACAAATAATTGGCTCTTGAATCCATTTACATACTTATAATATGTTGGTCTTTGGCATATGGATTTTTAACGCCTTGCATGGATTGATATAGAACATTGTCAATTATTAGCGACTATAAGATACCTGTGCTTCAACATTTCCTTGTAGAACTCTTCACAGGAATGTAAGGAGAAAGCAGTGCACATTTGATCTGATTCTGGATAACACTGTTTTTAAAGCATTTCTCAGTAGTGGCTGAGAGAAATAGTTAAGAAGCAAACATCTTGTTTACTGGAAGATAAAAAAGAATAAAGACTAATGTTACATATAGCATATCTGAAAAGTCTTCACGCCTCAACAAATTTAACCCCTTCTCTTGCATCCCAAACAAATAGCCCACGAAATCCCAAACATAAATCTACAGATTCCTACACGAGGAACTAAGAATATCTAATGGTACAAGACTTCCATTTGATGACACAACAGTGCTATGAAGATGTCCACTTTGCGGTTGTGCAGGCATGACAGAACATCGTCGAATTGTGAAATCAGAACACTCGGGTCAGAATGATGACGCCTGCTCTTCAATGTGCCATACATGAACAGACCATGTCTATTACCAGTATAGATTGCAGGCATGATGAAAAATCCTGTAGGTGCAGATCTGTAACATCTACAGAGCATGTTCTCACTTCAATTAGACCAAACATGAACCAGACCATGCCTATTACCAGTGTATATTTCATTTCGCTCTTCATCATAATAAAGAGCAGTTATGTCTTCCAAAGCCTCTGCAACTGTACTTCTTACATAAGAGGAACTCTGTTTTGAGCTGCCAGTGCTGCTGCTGCTGCTTCTGAACACAACATCATTCGGATTGCCATTGCTAGCATTAATTTTAGCCAAGCACTTTCCTGTCAAGATGTTGCTAATGTTGATAGACCCAGCTGCATCAAAAAAGTAAACAATGAGATGGTTTCATAGTGAAGAACACAAAGTGTTAGGTACTAAAATGTACTGTATATTGCTCTCCTATGCAACAATGTGGCATTACATTTTTCTTGCCCCAAGAATCAGTAATTGGAACAGCATTTTTATCATTTAAACATAATTTGGAATCAAACACTTGTTCTCTAATTATTCAGCAGTATCAGATCTAAACATTGGCCAACTCAAAGATGGGTGACTAAAAGGGAGTGATAGAAAATAAAAACCTAAGCTGGTTGCTTAACAACAAAACAAAATCCTCACTTAAAAAAATCCATTAGATCTCATGCTAACCAAGTGACAAAAAACAACTCAAATCGCAGGAATTTTGGATGGTATCAACCCAAGCAGAAGTTACATTCAGTTGCCAGGAGTTAAATTCCTAACAGCCCACTTAAATTCCTAAAATGAGTTAAATCCCTAACGGCCCACTTAAAATTAACATCCACGTTCCAAGATAGTAATATGATACTGTATAGTAGAAAAAAAATCAGAACATGACAAAAATATCTATCAAGATCCAAAAATTTAGCAACCACCAAACTATCCAGGTAGGCTTCAACTGTAGTCATGCAAAATCCTTTTTATGTCTAACAATTGTATCTTTGAGAAATGACACTCAAAACTATCAATACTTGCTAAAGTTAAAAATTTTTGATTTTTGCTTACTGTATTTTACAGATGGAAAAAACTAAAGAAAATGTAAGCCCTTCAGCAAACCAGCCAAAAGGAGCAATATCAAAGTACTATATTTCTGAGATTTTGAACAAATTATAATAATGTTCAATTAAGCAAGGTTCCAGAATTCTGCAAACTCAAATCAAAAGCTGTATAAACATTTGATTAAACTGAACTAAAAAAGTTGTAGAAAAAGTTACCACTTCCTTCCATCCATTGGTCTTCAGATTCAGCTTTACAGTAAGAAATAATAAGATCCTGATCACTTGTAATATATATATTATTTGTGTTACAGTCAGGGTGCCATAACAGGTGATCATCAAATGAAGTTACAAGCTCCCCACGAAAGTTCCAGACAGCAACATTTCTATTTCTGAAAGTTAAGAACAACTGGTTTTCATAGAGAAAGATAAATGCAGAGGGAGTCATGAACTCAGTTCTGCTAACTTCCATCAGCTCAGCATTCCGAACCTGCATAAAAGAAAATGTAAATACTGGCATAAAAAC
This sequence comes from Mallotus japonicus, assembly GCA_949634005.1. Classification (NCBI taxonomy): domain Eukaryota; kingdom Viridiplantae; phylum Streptophyta; class Magnoliopsida; order Malpighiales; family Euphorbiaceae; genus Mallotus; species Mallotus japonicus. The sequence continues at coordinate 11,530 of CATIWK010234677.1, forward strand.
ATAATGATACTGGAAAAGCACCACTTCATTACAAAAACATAACTCACATCAAGAATCTGGAGGTTCTCATTTTCCTGCTTGACAAGAAGCTTTTCATTAAATTGTTCAATGAAGTCCACCTTCTTGTTTCGGTGAAGTAGATGGTTGAAGGCTTTGAGGACTGTGCCATCTTCTATTGATAAAATCTTAAGAGGAACATGACTAGTTGCTCTATTGAAAATCAACAACATGATGCCAGGACTGCAGATCATGTAACACATTGATGATTAACAGAAGAGTACAGAAGCATCAACAGACAAAGGGGCAAGGGTCGAATACGACTCACATTTCAGAACTCATTCAATATGATTAAATAAAGTGGTACCACATGAAAATACTATTCAAAAGGTCAACAAGAATGATGAATATCGCCTTTTGCATGCATATGCTCTTCAAAAAATGTTAAAGACTAAGAGATCACTTACAGTAATAAATTCGATAACTAAAAGCCCCATTATAATAATAATGAGACCAAACATGCAAGTGCAAATAGACAGATAGAGAAAGAGTGAGAGTCTACCTGATCTTGATTTCTTGCACATTTTTATCCGATATAGAGTACAGCATCGTATAGTTCTTAAGGTCGAAGACCTTGTATACACTGATCATGATTAACAATTTGAAAAATAGAAAAAAGTTATATTTGGTAACGAGACATTTTGCAATCACACAGTAAGTTGGCTGGAAAGGTACCTGTCTTGGGCAGAGTAGGTAAGAACCTTCCCATTAACATCATCAAACTCTACAAACCCTGGCCACTTCAATGACTCAGACTCAAAAAGAGCAAAACCAGCTTCTGGCTTGCCCCTCTTTATATACCTAATTGTTCAAATAAATGCAAATACATCAATTACCCAATTAAATTCATACAATAATAAGCTCAACCTTGTCAAAGACAAGAAATATAATAAAAACAAGAGAGGATATTAACATACTCAATTCTAGTTGATCTACACTTCAATGAGCTGAAGTTATCAGTAGCATAAACTGAAACTGTGATGAGTGAATCATTATTCTTATTATAGAACAAGCTTCGAATAACTTCATCAGGACTCACATTCAGAAAACATATTCTCTGATTCGTCTCTGCATTTAAAATAATCATACTATCATCTTCCTTCACTTGAAAAAAGAAATTTAAGCACAAATAAAGATAAGAAAAACATAGATCTCACTATTTCGTACCTCTACTGAAAGCTGCACAAACACCCGAATGTGCAAGGGCAAACACAATGTCGCGAGCAGCTACAATCTCAATAACTTTTGTTCTTTTCATCAAAAAGGGTAGCACAACCGTACAATGTCCCTTGGGATCATGAGTATCATATTCTTCCTAATTAAAAGTAAACCAAAAACACATTAGTAAAAGAACAATCTTTCCTGAAACTAAAATAAAAATTAAAAAAAAAAAACCCAACATTCTATAACCGTGGAAAAGCCCTTGTTCGGAATGTATCATCCACAAAAATCCAATTCAACTGAATTCTTGCAAAATTGACATCATCTCATTCCTTCAAAATTCCTTTCTTTTTTCCCCTCCCTATAAGTTGAAAGAACTGAATTCAATCAACTATTACCTTTCCAAACATGAGAATTGACCCGAAAAAGAACAGAATTCAATTGAATTAAAGTCTTTTAATTTGTCTGAACACCATGAAAAACGAAATGCATACAATAAAAACCTATAACTATCTTTCCCAAATTATGCTAAAATTTAAAGTAATAACCCATATACATTCACTAAATTTTTTAATTTCTAGAACAATTATAACAATTGTAAGCAAATTCGAACAGCTTTAAACAAGTAGTCTACTTTACTGTATTTGCCCTAGCTACTAATCACAGGAACATAATTAAAAAAAAAAAGAATCAGAAGTAAATATAGAGGATAAAAAGAGAAAGAGATGAGACCATTAAACGCATATTGCGAAATCGTTCCTGGGCATTACACATAGTAAAAGCTCGATCTCGGTTAGAAGAAATCTCCCGTCGCTGAAGCTTTTTAACAGTGTTGATTAAACCATTAGGCCTTTGCCTTTTCTTCGCTAATATTCTTCTTCCCGAACACGGCCTTGGATTCGCCGATATCCTCCTTCCTTCCATCCTCTCCTCCGCCACCACAGCCACCGCAGCTGCCGACCCCACCAAAACCCCTAACTTCACCTCTCTCCGTCTCTCTTCGAATTTTTTATTTTTATTTGTTTATTTCATTAATTTTTTTTTTTTTAGTTTGGTCACTGTGGTGGTGAGAGATGAGGAGATTTGTGAGGAAGAGCCGAAGAGGAAGAAGATTGAAAGGGAAAAATAAATTACAAAAAAAAGTGGACTTTTTATATTGTTTATTTTGAAAATTGAAATTTGAATTTGATTTTTTTGCTTTTGAATTTGATTTATATATAAAAAGGACAAAATTCAGAGGCCTTGAGTTGAATTTTTCCACTTTTTTATATGATATGTTAAATCCATTTATATTAGTAACTCACAAAAATATATTTAAAAAGTACCCATTAACTATTTTTTTCTCGTCTCTATTATCCCAAAGCCAGTATCGAATTTAAAAAAAAACTTTGACAATTAGAAAAAGCCAAAAGTATTAAAAAACAGAAATACAATAAAACACTTTAACGTTCACTTTCTTTTAATTGTATTCTAAATATTTTAAAACTAAAATAATTAAAATTTTTATTTTTTAATGTTTTTAAAAGCAAGTATTACTATTTTATTAGTCTTTTATTTTAAATGAATTTTACCATTAATGAAAATATTAATGGTGTTAGTAATAAATATTTAATTGTTTTATTTTAAAAAAGGTCGATGTGAATTTTAAAAATTTAAATTATAGGATTATAACTTTTTTTTAGTACTTTTATCTAACCAAATAATGAAAAAACATTTAGCCATTGTTTGGTTCAATTCTACCAACAAATTCATTTCATTTTCAAATGAATTTCAAATAAAATTTATTTCTAAATAAATTTTTATTAATAAAATGTATTTAGTTCAAATGAATAGTTTATAAAATTCATTTCAAATGAATTCCATATTTTATTATATTGTGTTTGGTATAAATTTTCAATTCAAGTTTTTATCAAAAATATCCTTTTAAATATAAAGATATTTTTGAAAATAAAAATAAGAAGGGGTATTTTAGTCATTTAAAAGTATAGACTTAAAATTTGTGAAATTCATTTGGAAATTCCAACCATTTTGATAGAATTTGATTTAGTTATAATCAATTACATAAATTTAAAATTTGTAATCGCAAATGAATTTCATACAATATTCATTTAAACCAGACATACATTATTTGGATTTGCAAATAAATTTCAAAAAATTTTGTGAAATTCATTTATACCAAACATACTCTTAAAAAGTTATTCGGAATTCCCTACCATATTCATTTTAAAAGGAGGTCAAATATAACAAATTTAACTTAACACTCTATATAGTGCAATATATATATATATATATA